>WBMV01007805.1:6963-46017 GCA_013396655.1 Campylorhamphus procurvoides
CCAGTGCCACCTCTGCAATCCCAGTGCCACCCTTGCCCTGCCAGTGGCACCTCTGCAATCCCAGTGGCACCCCTGCCCTGCCAGTGGCACCCCTGCCCTCCCAGTGCCACCCCTGCTCTCCCAGTGCCACCATCCATGGGCATCCTCAGCCAGGCCTTGGGGAGAAGGGCACTTTGCTCTCAGGGCTGGGGACTTGATTTCAGGCTGAGCACAGGGACAGCTCTGTCCTCAGGGTTCAGAACCCTTCAAAAACCTCAATTCAGCATGCAGAGCTTTCCTTTTTTTAAATTTGTTCTGGTTTTATATCCAGTTTCTGAATTTCAGTGCCGGGTTGGAGCACGGGTATGATTTTTGGTGTGAGTGGAAGTCGATTAAACTGAGAACTGACAGATCCCTGAGCACCCTCTCGTGGGATCCCCGGGTATTACAGTGTATCCCATCCTCCTAAATTTCTCTTTTTCCATGCATTTGGGAGAATTTCCAGACCTTAATAAATTCAAGTTAAATATGTTAAATTAGAGAAGAGCTCTCGATGCTTCCAAAAATGCTTGTGGTCACGAAACTCACAGAAATCCAGACCAGATAATTAAAATATCATTCATAAACGGTGAATATTTAAAGGTGTGGAATGCGTGTCTAATCTGCATAAGGAAATTTAAATTCAGTTTGGTTTGTTTCAGGCTTTCATCCAGCATAAAACCTTGTATTTCAGACTGCGGGGTTAAAAATAAGTGTATTGCTTTTCTCTTTTTAAAGATATGGTGATAGGAGGTAATTTATGTCACTTTGGAGATTGGGATTTTTATATTTAGTGTATGTTATACTTTTTTTTATAGCTGTGACCATCTCTGTTATAAAGAAGGTGTCATTCTGTCCTGTTTGGGCTCTGCTGCTGTCCAGGCTGAGCCTGCTAACTCCTCCCATCCCCTCACTGGCTCTGGATGCAGCTCACTGTGCTACCCCACCTTTTATATCCCCATAAAAATAATGAGGCCCTTGAACAGCAGTTCCAATCCTTCCCAAGTGACTAATGTTGAGCTTGAGGAGTAAGTTATCCCAAGGCTTTCTTTCAGTGGATAAAGAATAGTTCTCCATGCAGTGCCCTTGAGCATTGAGCATCCTTTTCCCTGCCCTTCTTCCTTCCAGCACTGAGAGCTGCTCTCACTGAGGAGCATCCTCAGGAAGTTGCTCTCCAGGGCAATTCCCCTTCCCTCCCAAAGGGTGCTGTGCTGGCTCCCAGGGAATGTGCAGCTCTGCCAGGCTGCCAGAGCTCAGCCCACGCTGCTCTTCCCCTTCCCTGAGGAGAGGCAACTTGCAGGCAACTGGGAGAACTGGTTTGGGTTGCAGTGGGATGGATCTGCAGGGCCCTGGGTGCTGGGGCTCTGAGTGGGGTGTAGGGCGCTGCTTTTCAAGTGTTCCTGCTGTTATGGTCAGACATTTTGGTTTGTAAAAGCTTCCCCTCTCCCTCCCTGCTTGCTTTCTGAATGGAGAGAAGTCTTCCCTGTGCTTCCCCATCCAAGGAAGTGACATTTGGCTGCCTCCCCAATCCCCATCCCACCCTGTGACCCAGCAAACACCCGGGGGTGTCAGCAGAGCTGGGTTACTCCCTGGAACCACCAGCTAAGGATGTAACACACCAGGACTGTTCCCACAGCCTCAGTGACCCCTGAAGGTGGATTCCTGCAGCTCCATTAGAGGCACAAGTTGATGTTCTACAATTCACAGCCCTCCTGCTGCCCTGTGTTCCAGGATGGCCTTCTTCCTGGAGGAGGTGATGGCGTGCACCAAGCGTGTCCTGGAGCTCATCTCTGGCTGGCTGCCCCGCCACTTCTTCGGTGCCATCCTCGTCTCTCTGCCAGCCCTTGCAGTGTTTTCACACTTCACCTCGGATTTCGAAACAAATATACATGTAAGTTGGTTGGAACTCAGTGATGTGATGGTTTGGATTGGAGAAAGCACGTTGTTTGGCTGCCACCCTCCTCCCCCTCCCTGCTTTCCATCCCTGTGATCCATAGCTCTTGGAGGGAGAGGGCTTTGTGCATGCTGGAATTCTGAGGTTGTTGTGTAAATACAGGCCCAGGCCTTTGAAGACTCTCAGACAAGAGAGCAGAGCCATGCCTGGAAATGCCTGATGCCTTTTTTGCCTTAGCCCAAGCCCTTCTGCAAGGGTTTGTTGGAGAGGATACAGGTGGTTTATCTCAGGCTCACAAGTCTAGGCTGCATTTGGAGTCTGGAATTGAACCTGTTGTGTAGTCAGTGAATCTCAGCACTGAGAACAGTGTTGGTGGTGGGGTTTGGCTTTGCAGAGTGACAGGGAGGAACTCAGAGAGAGAGAGAGGTCTCTGTAGCTGGAAATGATCATTGCAGGGGCTGTGGAGGTGGTTAAAGGAATGAAATATCTGCCTTGTGGAAAGGAGCAGAACAAAACTGGGACATTGAACCCAGTCACAGAGATCCACAGGGCATTTGGTGTCTGTTAATAAAACCATTCAGAGGGGGAGAGCAAGGGGTTAAATATTCACAGAATTTCACATAAATTCTCTGAATTTATAGAACCCCAGACTGGTTGGGGTTGGAAGGGACCTTAAAGATCATCTCTTTCCAACCCCCTGCCATGGACAGTGAGAAGGGGAAAGAACAGTTTAAATTAAAGACCAACTGTAGCCTAAAATCAAGGCTTAAAAACTGTGAATAAAACGGCCTCAGACTGGAGATGAAAGTTGGTTTCTGTGCAAGTTTCTCTTGGGTCCCACAGTGATCCATCCTTTGCAGGATCTTCAGGGAACTGTGTCTCACAGAGCACTTGCTATTCACTGCCTTTGGGTGTAGGAAATGAGCAGCTCCTCCTCACTCTCCCTCTCCCAGCTTCCTCCTGCCTGCTGGGAAGTGGTGGCTCTATGGGAACCTGTGACCACACAGGTTTTGGTCCTTGCTGATTCAAACACACATCCCATGGTCAGCACAGTCCCAGCAGGCTGGGTTTGACATTCTGTTACATCACCTGTTTCAAGCCATTCTGCAGCTTTGGAACTTCAGCTAAGAATTTTTAAGCAGTGAATTTATTTGTGGTTAATTCATTATAATTATATTCTTTCCTCCTGCACCATTATCAGTAAATGAATTGTAGGAATGTTTTCTTTAAACTGAAGGGACACAAAAACCTTCAAATATCTCCATTGGTTTTGATATCATCCCATTCATCACCATCCTTGATCATCTCTCCAAATGTGAAAAAATAATCCAAAGGAAATGTTATTGGTGTGCTCTGGACACCTGTCCAGGTGGGGCTGAGTCCAACCCCTTCAGGCAGCAGCAGTAAAATGGTGCTTTTCATCACCAACCTGAGAATGAACTTTGCTTTCTTTCCTCTTGCAGGTCCTCCAGAGTCGTGGGGCTGTTGGCTCCCTCTCCAAGAGATGTCCCAACTCGGCTTGTGCTCAGTGTTTCCACACTCAGGGAGCTCTAGGAAATGGAGGCAACCTATAGAGGGTCAGGTGAGTGGCCTGTTTTACTATGACATGGTTTTGCAAAGTTTTTTTTTATTCGTAGCATTTGATACCCTCCCTGGATATAAAATCATTCAAATGAAATTTTAACAAAAAGAGCCATGAAAAGCAAAAAAAAAAACAAAAAAAAACTTTCCAAAGCCATGCATCCATAGTAAAATGCAGCACATCCTGACCCTCTATAGGCTGGCTTCATGCTGGGGCATCACTTGGAGTGAGAACCAGTGCTCTGCCACTTTAGGAGACCTGAAATGGGGGGAAAAAAGTAAGTTTGAGTTTTGTTTTTTTTATGGACACTTCTGAAACTCCTTTTATCTGTTTTTTGAGTCATTTGAAAAAACCAACAACTGCACTTGTGGTTTAAAAATGGTAAATTGTGTCAGGTTTCTTTTTCCCATGCTCTGTGTCTGCTCTGAATCACGTGTTTGCTTGTTATGCTGCAGTGTCTGTCCTTCAGCTGTGCAGGAAATGTAAAATTAACAATAAAAAGAGACTATTGAAGAGGTTGTTATTAAAAATAAAAGAGAGAAAGGGAGAGAATGATCACTTCATGCTGTAAAGCACAGCATAAAGCTGGAACGACTCCCTCATTCAAGTGTGGAGTCTCTGTTTGAGCTTGGATGGTCATGAATATCCTTCCTGAACCCACAGTTGGCACATCAGCCCGAGGGCTTTGCCCACTGTAGGGTTGGATCTCGGGGAAATGAAGGTGTTCTGGGCACTGTCTCTGGCCTTTCCTTCATCCAGAAAAGTTGGGGCAAAGGGAAAGGGGTTTTGAGACGGGGCCTTTGGAACAGAAAATGTCATATTGGCAGGAGTGGTTGTGTTACCAGCAGTGCCCAAGACCTGCCCCTTGGTACCAGGGCAGGTCCTCTCTGGCCCCAGTGCCCCTGTCACTGGCCAGGGTGACAGTGGCCTCTGAGGAGGGGTTTGAGAAACAGGCAGGTGGGGGAGGTTGCATTCCACACCCTCAGTGCAGTGGAATTTGGGTACTCAGTTTGGAGCAGGTGGGATGTAACCTCAGCAGAGGAGAGGAGGCTGCCAGGAGTGTTTCCCTTTCTATTAATTTGGGATTCTTTCAATCAGAAGAGGCTCTGAGCTCTTTGCAAAGGTAAGCTGGAGGCACTGAAATAAAGTCACTGTGTGATGTGCTGGTACCAAACCCCACCCAGGGAGAACTGGCACCTGGGCTAAAGGTTTGCCTGCTATGAAAGGGAAGATGCCCCTCTTCCCATGCTGCCTCCTGAGGTGCTGGGAGGGGCTGTGAGACCCCCGTGCCCCCCGTGCCCTGGCACTGGTGCCACTGACTCGCTGTCTCTCTCTGTTGCAGTACACCATGTTCATGTGTTGTGCCATTCTCATCACCATTGTGCAGTACTGTAACTTCTGCCAGCTCAGCTCCTGGATGAGGTCCCTGCTGGCCACCGTGGTGGGGGCAGTGCTGCTCATCCTGCTCTACGTCTCGCTGTGCCCAGACAGGTGAGTGGCCCAGCTCAGCTCCACGTGGGGGTTCTCCACCTCCCACAGGAGGATTTTCACCACCTGCCATGGCTTTCTCCACCACCTCCACTATGATGGTTTTATTGCTGCATTATTAGGGTTTTTGGAGGATTTCAGGGTGGTGTCTGAGGGCCCTGTGCTGTGTGACACTCTGTGCTCACTGCTGTGCTTGTGTTAGCAGAGCCACAGCATTGCCTGTCACCAGTAGTTTGAAAAGGTCTCCAGGAATTTCCCAGGGATTTAGGGATGTCAGGGAGCCCAGTTGTTCCCCCACATCTCCTTGGGTTTATTGTTGCACTGAGGAGCCATATGGTTTTCTTCCACCACTTTCCTTGGTGCATTTTCCATTTGGAAAAACTGCTTAGATTAGATGGGATTCTCATACCCTGTTTCCTTACTCCCTTCCCTGCCTTTCCAGAGGGTGCTGCAGAACAGGAAGCAGAAGAACCAAGATAATGTCATTTCTGTGCAATATCCTTTAGTTATTCCAATTCTCCTCTGATAGGCAGTTTTCCCCAAGGAGAAATTGTTTGTAGGATTCTCCTCCTGTTTCCTTCCCAAGAGAGTCAAGGGGGTCTTTCCAGCCTTCCACTCCTGCTGGCAAAAATTTATAATCTACTTGTACTTCTCAGTGCCTTTAAGACCTCCCAGCCCTTGGCTCTCCTGGGATGGACTTTGCAGGGTCTTCTGCTAGATCAGTCTAGTTCCTCCCCCTCTTCAGAGACCTGCTGAATCATGTGGTGAAAAACATGAAAAACCTCCAAACAAACCCAAAAGAGTTGGCAGAGGCATGTTTTTTTGTGAGTATTTAGCTTTAATCCCCTCTTGAAGCATCTTCAGTGCTCTCTTTCCATCTTGATTTGGTTTATATTTTAAAAAGAAAAGGGCATAAAAGTGCCCCCTTACACCTGGTCACATCTGTGATTTGGAGGTGGCTGTAAGGAAGAAAGTCTTTCCCTGCAGAAAAACAACTGGGAGCTGGAGTCAGTTGGCAAATGGCTGGTAGATGATACTGGACCCAAAAAAATCCCTTCCTTATCAGTGTGCAGAGCACTCAGACAAGGAGGGCAGGACAATCCTTTCCCCAGTGGAGGGGAGGAGACTGCCCTGGCTCCTCATGCATTGTCCCCCTGGCTGCTGGTCCCACTGCTCTCTGTCCCCTGGCACTCCCAGGAGCAAAGGGCACTTTCTCCCATGGGCTTGTCCCTTTGTAGCACTGCTGCTTTCCCTGGGCAGCCCACAGGGAATCACAGCATCCTTTATAAAGGTTGGAAAAGCCCTCTTGAGGGCATGGAGTTCCCCAGCACTGCCAAGGCCACCACTACCCCACTGTCCCCAAGGGCCACATCCACGTGGCTTCTGAATCTCTCCAGGAATGAGGATGTTGATGATTGATGATGATGATGATGGACAGCCTGTTCCAATGCCTGACCACCCTTTCCATGAGGAAATGTCCCCAGTGTCCATTGTAAACCTCCCCTGGCAGAACCTGAGGCTGTTCCCTCTTGTCCTGTCCCTGTTCCCTGGGAGCAGAGCCCGACCCCCCTGGCTCCACCTGGCTGGTTTTTCAGGGAAGTCAGGGAAGAGCCAACCCTTGGTGCCAGTTCTTGGCTCCCTGGTTCCTTTTCCAAGCAGGAGTGTGAAGTGACAGAGCTCAGTTCAGCTGCAGATGTGAGAGGGTGCTCGATGGAACTGATCCTGCACCAAACTGATCCAGGCTGAATGAGAGAAACCCATAAATTCTGGGGTTTGGTCCTCTTACCATGAACCTGCACAGTATTTTTGGTCACAGTGGTAGCTGCAGCTTTGTCTGCACTGTGGATGGATCCAGTCTGCAGGGTTCTTTACCTCTTTTGATAGAGGTAACCAATCCTGGGAATAGGATACTCTCTTAATATTTGAAAAAGTGCTTGAAGTACTTCTTTTCTTTACTGGCATCTTCTGTTTGTTAGGGATTTTTTGTTTGGAGGGGTTTTTTTGAGCTTTATTTTTAAAATCTTTGTACTGTGTGCTCAGATAAGGTGAAGGCATAACCAAGTTTCAGAGTTCTGAGCTTGCTCTTCCCTGTTTCCCAAGCAATAAGGGATTGTTTAACAATTACTCATGGCAGGAATCCTCAGTTTCCCTTCAGAGGGATTTGCATCTCTGGTGGTTCCTCCTTTCACTCCTCCAGAAGTGCAGATAAATCATGTTCAGCCAGAGATTTCCTGCAGCTGATCAGGTGTGAGATGCAGTTCCTGGTCTGTATAACAGAGAAGTTGAACATTCTGTCTGAAATTCTGCAGGATGGTTTGTTTGGTGCTTCAGTTTCCCCTCTGAAATCTCTGCCTTCTTTCATTTCAGCTCCATGGAAACTCCTCATCTGGATTTGGCACAGAACTTTAGGTAAGCTTTATATAAATTTACTATCTTTATGTTTAGGGATGGAAACATTTCCAGTGAATTATAGGTAGCAGAATTTTGCATCCACAGCAATAACTTGGAAACTCAACAGTTCAGCAAGTTGTGTTTAAGCTCCTCATATTTGTAATTTCCTTTACAGGGAACTTGGGTATGACCAAAACTCATCAGAGCTGTGTAATGATATTTTCTCTTTAAATTGGATTTCTAGGAAATAGAGCTATGGAGGAGCTCTATAAAGCAGCATCTGCTTTTCTGGTAGTAGCAGTTTTTAGAGCAAACAAAAACATCTTGCTGGGTTATCAATGGCCCCTGATAAATCAATGCATTAAAGATTCACTCTGATTATTTCAGTGGTGAGTTTCTCATGGGCTTATTGCAAGTTTGGCAATACCATTTTGAAAGTGTTTTTACTTGTCTTTGGTATTAGACAAGTAAGTTTGCTCATCACAAGTTTGGGGACAATATTGGGGTTGTGCTGAGTGAACTGCCAGCCCTGTGGGGATGTGATTCTAATTGTTAAAGGTAACAAAATTCCCTTTAATAACCTGTCCTCTCCATGAATTCTGTGGCAAACACGTGGGTTTGGTACAGAGAGAGGGGAGCTGGGCTTTGACATCAGGTGTTGCTTCACCAAGGGGTCAGTAATTGGGGCCTGGGGGGCTCTGGGTGTTCTTTCATGGGTTTTCCTTTCTCATGGCTTTGATTCATAAAGGTGACTTCATTTTCATAACAGAATTCCAGTTCACTGAATCCAGAATGGAAATGCAAAGCCAAAAGAAGAGGCAGCTGGATTGTTTTATACCCAAACTTTGCAGGGAACATGCTATAAAGGCAGTGGACAAAGTATTAGATCTCTCCAGTAATGTCTTAAGGGCTGTGTGGACAGAATTGCCCCTTTTCCTGCTGATGGTGAAATTCTCTTGTCCTGACAGACTTTTTTCACAGTACCTTTCCCATGGAATGAAATACCTCAGGTTCCTTTCTCACCCCAGTCACACCAAAAGCTTTGCTGTCTTCTAAGAGGACCAAACAAACTCACAGTTTGCCTTCAATGAGGTTGTTCCCTTTCCTTGCTCAAGAATCAAAGCAATATTGCTGTTGCCTGGGAAGAGAGACACTAGGAATGGTAAGGAAGTCTTGGCACAAAGTTCCCCTATGGATTGTCCAGAAATGAAACTGGAATTTGCCTTGTTTTCCAGACAGCCCAAGGGAAATATTGCGCATTTTCATTCATTTCTTGCCCCAGAGCAGGTGGGCTGGGTTGTTCCCCCCTGGGGCTGCTCGAGGGGGATCAGCACGGGCAGGACTGAGGTCCCTTGGGGTGCAGGGAGGGCTTTGTGGGCAGCACTTGCACCTTGTTCTTCGAAAGCAGCCCTTCAGCCCCTCATCTCCCCATCCCTGCCTTGCATTCTCCTCTCCCATTTAGCAACCAGGCATCCTCTTTGAATACAGCAAGACAAGCCCAGCCAAGGGCCACTGGCTCAGGAGCAAACTGCCTTCCCAAAACCTTGAGTGGAAAACCATTATTTTTGATTTGTGATGGAGATCCTGTCTCTGGAGCTCTCACTTGTTCCATCTTCACCCAGCCTGGATGGAGGTGCCAAGTGAATAGTGAGGTGGCTGTGCCAGCCAGCACTTCACCAGCCTGAGTTAAAGGAATATTGTCAGCTTGAGATTCCAATATGAATGATTTTTAAAATTCATTTTCCGCTGCGGCACCTCATAAAAAGTAGAACTGAGAAAGACTTGGGGGGTGTGATCCTTTCTGTTACAGGTGGGGGGGGTTTCCTCCTTCTCATTCTGCAGGGTGACTCCAGATCATCACAGCTGACTCTGTGAGTGGATTTATGGTCCTGTAGGTCCTGCAACCTGGTCACTGGTGTGTCCAGAAACCTTCTTTCCAAACGAGGGGGATGTGATCCCTCTCTCCTGCAGGCAGGGCTGTCTATCCTGATGCCTCCAGCAGTTCCACTGGGATAAACCCCCCTGCTCTGGAGGAGTCTCTGCACCTTCTTCTGGGGGATCCCACCTCTTTCCTTGTTAATGAAATCAGCTCAGAGATGCAAGAGCTGCAGGAATGGGCAATGGGAAGCAGCAGTTCCTTCCCAAAAAGCAGACCTTGCCTTCCACTTCTCCCAGCATCCCATTTGTGGTGCTCACCTAATTCATTGGAGAGGAGTTTAAGTACTTTGGGGGGTGTTTTGTACAACTAAACAGTGTAAATAAAAAGCATTTAATGACTTAAATAAATCCCTGTGGCAGGGATGTCTCATAATAGAGAGGATTATCTGGATCAAACTTGTTCTCTCAAAGGAGCAGCATAATCACTGCTCGGATCCTCTCACAGATCTCTGCCCACAAGAGGAGGGAAATAACAAACTTGGATTCTGGAAGGAGCCTGAATTGTTCTCCTTACATAAGATTCTTTCCCCAACTTTTTCTTATTTTCCAAGATCTTTCAAGGTCTTTTCTCTTACTTACCCTCCCCTCATTTTGTTTTATAAGCCCATTGAGCTGGGAGGATGTTTTGCCACCTGCAAAGTGGGTAGCAAGGATTGTATTTCAGGATTTGTTCCCATTCTAGTCATTAATTGTGGAATTATTTATTTACCTTTAATCTGAAATTCAATCTGCACACACTGTATTGTAAATATTTTACTTACAGGGAACTCTTTTCCCTGTAGGCTCCCTGTGATAAAAGTTACTGGAAACAAAGAGCGTGGCACAGAGAAGTGTTTGCAGGGATGGGGCACCTTCATCTGTTCCACAGCTGTGCTGTGGTTTTGCTCCATCACTCTTTTCTGTCAGTCAAGGATTTGAGAGTGGAATTCAGAAAAAGAAGCTGTGGCTGGGATAAAGCTCAGCTCTAAAATATCCCCAAAGTGGGAGCCTGTCCCCCATGGGCAGAGAGAAACAGGATGGGCTGAGAAATGTTTCCATGTGCTGTGGAAACAAACTCAGCCTCTCCTTCCTGAGCTGTTGCTCCAGTTGTACTCTTGAGTTTTAAACTTCATAGAGAAGTGAAGGCACTGAGCATGGGTTGCCTTCCTGGTCCTCAAGTGATGCTTTCCCTTAAAAAAACATCTCTGAATGTGGAAAACTTCAGTGTGTGTCTGCTCATATCAGATCTTAAGCTTTGGCATCATTTTGTTCCAAAATGCAGTTGGGTGCCTCCAGAAAGGACTGGGTGCCAAAGTGTCAGGGTTTAGCCCCCCTTTCCAGGATCACAGAGGTGGGGCCTTCTCAGCTTCAGTTTGTCTCTGCTCCCTGCAGAAGGCTGGGCATGTAGAGTGCAGATGTCTCCTGGAAAGGGGTGGGTTGGCACTGGCAGAAGCTCCATCAGCCCTTCCTGATCTGCACAGGCAGGCCAGGAGCTGTGGGAAGGATCTGAAGTGCTGCTCTCCATCCATGTGAGACAGGAGGGGTTTGTTATTTTATGTAATCTTGGCACTTTGAGAAACTTTGTGTCTCCACCATGGAGAGCCTCGGTGGTTTTATCATAGAAGAGATGTCAGCCCAGAGCTCCATTTTCTCCACTCCTGTGCAATTCAGAGAACCACAGGGTGGTTTGGGTTGGAAGGACCTCAAGGATCATCTCATTCCAGCCCCCTGCCATGGGGGTTCTCCATGACTTGTCTTGTGCAGTGTCACCTTCTTCCAGACCCTTCATGTGTAGCCTGAAAGGCACATGGCAAAGGTTGATGAGGAGGAGACGAGCAAATGGCACAAGGAATGTAAAGGAGATGGTTTTGAATATTGGAGGTAATAAAAAAAGAGATAAATCCCACAAAACTCACACACAGACAGGCACAGATATCTGAGCACACCCCCAGGCATTAATGAGCATTGGCATGGGTGCTTTTAGTTACGTATTTAGATACAACAATAACTGTGTTCTTGATGAAGTTCTTCAAACAGTACTGGGCGCCTTCCATGGTGCTGAACCTGATGGTGAGGAAGCTCTCAGTGAGTTTAAGAAGGAAATCCATTCCTTGGTGTTTCCCTGGCAGCAGGTGGAGTTCTCAGTGCATAGTTTATACTGCAGGGTGTAACTGCAGTCCCCACACTTGTGTCTCCAACAGGATTTCTGTCCCTGGAGCAGCAGTGGCAGAGCCCTGGCTGTGGTTTTCAATGCTCCTGTCTGTTCTTCCCTTTCCCCAGCTCCAGGAGGAGTCCCTGCACCAACAGCTCGGCGCCGAGTGACGCGAGGAGGCCGGCGGAGCTGATCGGCCAGGAGGTGGTTCTGGTGTCCTTCCTCCTGCTGCTCCTGGTCTGGTTCCTGAACCGCGAGTTCGAGGTCAGCTACCGCCTGCACTACCACGGGGACGTGGAGGCCGATCTGCACCGCAACAAAATCCAGAGCATGAGGGATCAGGCTGACTGGCTGCTGAGGAACATCATCCCCTACCACGTGGCTGAGCAGCTGAAGGTGTCCCAGAGCTACTCCAAGAACCACGACAGCGGCGGGGTGATCTTCGCCAGCATCGTGAACTTCAGCGAGTTCTACGAGGAGAACTACGAGGGGGGCAAGGAGTGTTACAGGGTCCTCAACGAGCTCATCGGGGACTTCGACGAGCTGCTGAGCAAATCCCACTACAGCAGCATCGAGAAGATCAAAACCATCGGGGCCACCTACATGGCGGCGTCGGGGCTGAACACGTCGCAGTGCCAGGACAGCAGCCACCCCCACGGGCACCTGCAGACCCTCTTCGAATTTGCCAAAGAAATGATGCGGGTGGTGGACGACTTCAACAACAACATGCTGTGGTTTAACTTCAAGCTCCGCATCGGCTTCAACCACGGCCCGCTGACGGCCGGGGTCATCGGCACCACCAAGCTGCTGTACGACATCTGGGGGGACACTGTGAACATCGCCAGCAGGATGGACACCACCGGCGTCGAGTGCCGCATCCAGGTGAGTGAGGAGAGCTACCGCATCCTCAGCAAGATGGGCTATGACTTTGACTACAGGGGGACGGTCAATGTGAAGGGCAAGGGGCAGATGAAGACCTACCTTTACCCAAAATGCATGGACAACGGGGTCGTGCCCCATCACCAGTTGTCCATATCTCCAGACATTCGGGTTCAAGTGGATGGCAGCATCGGGCGGTCTCCCACGGATGAGATTGCCAACCTGGTGCCTTCTGTACAGAATTCTGATAAGGTAGGCCATGGCACAGATAACTCAGAACCCAAGGACGTCCTTCCTGCCGCCAAGAAGCTCCAGAAAGACACGGCGAAGGCAGAGGAGAGGTTTGGCAAAGGTGCAGAGAAGTCTGACTGTGAGGACACGGGGACTGAGGAGGTCAATGAACTGACAAAGCTAAATGTCTCTAAGAGTGTATGATGCACTGTCAGAGTTGCATGAAGTGCTCTGTCCATAGAAACACACCAACTTTTGCAATTGGCAGTTTTCTTTTCCAAGAGAGACCGTCTCTGCACCCGGGTTGTACGTTTGTGTTCATTTCGGCGCTGGGGCTGTGTGGATCACGGCTCTTCAGGGCTTCTTGTCATCCATCTCTCTCCTCCATGCCCCAGATCACCTCCCGAGCTCCCTGTGCAACCATCTTATAGCTGAGTAGAGGATATTAAGTGCCTTCAGATATACTCCATTGGACTCCCTGTCAAGGTACAGAGGCCCCAAGTGAAATCATAGCTTTGGGTATTTATCTAATTTTAAAAGAAAAGAAAAGCTGTGGTTATATCATTTTTATTGTTGTTTCTCACAAAACACTTTTTTTGGCTAATGCAACTCCTTGGGTTTTTTATATCTCTCGGAACAATGTTTTACTGTTATCAGACCTTTTGTATGTACCACACAGACATGTGCATGTATCTACCGTATGAGACTGCTATAAAGTGCCAGTAACGCACCACGAGAATGTCCGGGCGAGGGTGCCACGCTTTGGGTGGGGCTGGAGGAGCCTCTGTGGCTCAGCCTTTGCTTAGGGCAGGAGGAGCAGCTGCTGCAGGTCTGGTCTCCTTCCCCTGTGCCCTCTTCAGCCTCCACGTGCCACCGTGTGCTTTGGATACTCTTCTTTCCCGTATAGCCAGTGAGTTACTGACCCGTGGGAGTGGAGGAAGGGTTGGGACAGCCCCAGCTCTCGGGCCAGGTTTGCAGGAGCCCACGAGAGACCTCAGGAGTGTTGCAGTTTGGGGGCTCTGGATGCAGCTGAGGTGGCCAAGGTAGGTGACGTCGGTGTCTCAGAGAGAGAGAGAGAGAAAAGCAAAATAAATGTTTTGGGAATGCCTTTATTTATTTATTTATTTATTTTATTCCTCTTGGGGTTTTCCTTTTTTTTCATTTTCCTCTGGGGATTTTCCCGTGCGGAAGGGATGAGGAGAGGAGTGACAAGGTGGTGTTTCAGCCTCTTCGAGCTACCAACCACTGTGAGGATGTTACCTTAGGCAATATTTGTTTCCAAGCTGGTGACACTTGCGAAGCCACCCGAGTGTCCCAGCTTCCCTCGGGACTGAACCAATGGTGCTGCACAATTCCCTTCAGGATTCCCCCGCACACAGCCCGTGCTCTCGCAGCAGGGGATGGAACAGCGGGCTCCCTGTGCCTCCCTGAGGGCAGGGACGGGCACAGGAGCCCTGGGAGGAGCTGAGAAGCACAATCATTGCCCCGGGCTGCGATGGCTCCGTGCCCATCCCCGGCAGGAACACGGAGCTGCTTGCACAGGGGCCACTGTGGGATGGGGCCTCAGGCTGTGCCAGGCTGTCCTCTGCTTCCATCACCTCCTTTCCTGATGTCTGATGCCCTGTTTTGGATAATATTGACTATTCAGCTATTCCCATCCAGCAAACTCCTTGTGACACCAAATACAGGGGGTTTATGCCCAAAAGAAGTCCATCAGCCAGGGAAGAGCTGAGGGAAGGCAGCGTGGTGCTCTGGGCGTTGGTTCCTTCCATGTGAACTCAAGGCAGAATATATTGATTCTTCTTCTTGCCCCTACGTGATTTTTGGGATATGAGTAATAAGTATATCCATTGTGGAGTTCCTGTTCAGCTCCTGGAGATCCATCTGCACTCCATGGTCAGCGTGGAGCCCTCAAAGCCTTTCTCAGATGAAACCTGTGGCATTTCTGGGTCTCAGTCAAACAGGGCTCTGCGCTTTGGTCCCATGAAAGCTGCTGTTTATGCACGTCACTGTTCTGTTTGATAGGAAAGCTGTCCAGAATTCATCCTCATCCCCACATCCCTCTGCCACGAGTGCTGTTGCCTGTTTGAAGGCTGTTCCCGAGGAGCAGCAGCGTGAGGTGTTGTGAGTGCACAGTTCTCCAGCAGCTCCCCTCTCCCCTGTTACAGCTGTCCCCACCCTGCCACAGTGAGTTGCACTTCCAACTTTCAGGTAGTAATTCTGCAAATACCTCTTGCATCCGAAGAATGTATTCCTGAAGCATTTCTAGGGCTCTCGGTTCACTTGAGGTGTGTCAGTGTTCCTTTTCCTGCAGCCGAGGAGCTAACACGGCCCAGAATCGTTTACATGCCTTCTAGTGTTATATTTTTGCCTCAGAGTCGTTCCAGCCTTTCTCCCTGTCACTTCTTTCTCCCCATTTTACAGACCCTGCCCATCCCTCCTGTCCCCCTGCTCAGCTGGTGCCAAGGGCAGGACTCAGAGGGGATGTGCTGGCTCCTTGAGGTGCTGCACAATAACCAAACCTCCCCAGCCCTGGGACAGGGTGGCATCCTGTGCTCAATCCCCAAAGGACGAGGTGCTGCAGTGGGGCCCTGGGCCCAGAGCACCCTCCTTGTGCAATCCCTGCAGGATGCAAACCCCTTCTCCTCCAGCCTGTAAAGAGCACAACGTTCCCATGTGCTGGGGGGGCTGTGAGGGCATCGTTGGGTTTGTGGGAACACCAGGAAACCCAAACACAACCCCCCAGGGCCCCTCAGGGTGGGCACTGAGCAAATAAAGGGGCTGAGGACAGGGGCACTCGTGGACTCTGAACTCAAGGGCTGTTGTCTGCTCTGGGAACTGCTGGTGATGTCCCTCTGCCTTAACTCTGGAGCTGGGAGAGGTCCTGGACAGCTGGGGGAGCAGCAGTGCCCTCTGTGCTCCTTGCCAGGACAGCAGCAGGAGTTGCCCAGCCAGGGGCTAAATCTCTCTCTGATGCCACAGAGTGACCAAAGCAGGAGGTTCAGCTCTTGGTGTGTGATTTGGAGAGGGGCATTTTCCAGGCACGAGGAGCCAGGAGAGATGTGTTCCTGTTGTAAACCCCTGGGAGCTGGATGCCCCTTCCCTTTATGCCTTTGTCCTAACACAGAAACGACTCTGGGTGTTGTTAGCAGGGTCCTGTGGCTGTGCTGCAGGATCCCCAACACCTGCCAGGTTCACCCTGTTCAGGTGCCCCTGTGTGTGCTGGTGGTGCCAGTGGGTGGGGAGGGCTCTGCCCAGGGGGTTCCCCACAAGGACAGTCGGTGTGCCACTCTCTGCCAGGCTTTAGGGGGGTTTAATGGAGGTGATTTTAAAGTGGTCCAGAGGAGGTTGGGAAGGTTGCAGAGTGTGTCTGTTCCCCATGTCCCCTCCTGCCACTTGCAGGACCTGCTCTAGAGCACAGTCATGGGGAACACACAGAATATTGGCAGGAGGGAGGTTGTAATCTGTTGCTAACACACCAAAATGCTGCTCCTGTGAGAGGTTTCTCATTGAGAAGCAGGGAAATGGCATTCCTCTCGATTGATGTCTGGCTTTATGACTTGGAGAAGGATGGATTTGCCTGCAGTTTCCCAGGATTTGGGGCCACTCCCCTTTGCTGGAGGTAACGTGAGTGCTGTGGGCAGGCAGTGCTGCTGCCTGGCTGTGGCTCCTGCTGTGCCCAGGAGGATCGTGGAGTGGAGGAGAGGATGGATTATTCCCCAAGGGCTTTACAACACAAGTATTTGGATGCTCCTCCTTTAGGGCTAAAACACAGGAAGGAGGTGCCTGGGGCAAAACTGAAGGGAGCTACAAACCAAACCCTTAACCATAGCAGCTTGAGCTACAGAGGAGCTTCTTCTTGAGTAAAAAGCCAACTTTTAGGGTTTCCAGCATTTTAAAATCTGTAACTCTGACCTGTTTATAAAACCTTAATTCTGAATACAGCAAAAAATGTTACAAGGGAGCAGTTAAGTCACTTCGTGTCTTCATTTTGCAACATCCCCAGAGGCCAAGGGTGCCTGAGGTTGGCTGTAGTGCCTTTGGCTGCTTGGCTCTGCACCTTGGCTTGGGGGGTTTTTGCCCAATTTAAGGACTTTGCCTTGTTTTCTCTCCTATTCCCTGCTGTGCTCCCATTTGCTCTGTCTGGATGGGACACAGGAGTGGCTGGTGCCTCCCTTCTCCTCACCTTTGGTGACCTGTGTCTTCCCCCCTGAGCTCTGCTGTCCCTGCTGGTGCCTCCCTGTGCCCTCCTGGAGAAGGCAGGCTGTGTTTGCTTTGGTGTCTCGGGCCATTTTGCCTGATCACACCTGCAGCTTCCTCAGCGTGGTGGTGACAGAAGACACAGAAGAGCAGCAGCCACGTCCCAGCAGTTAAATTTAAGAATTAACTGCTGAAAAGGCAGTTGTTATTTACTGAAGGGGTTTTCCCAGTTGGTGGAAGTGTCTCAGTGGTGGTTTGACTGTAAGTACAGAATGATTCGTGTGTGGAAACAGTGGAGATGGAGGTTCAGGGGTCCCCCAGTGCCCTGGTGGTGCCATCTCGATGCCCAGGCAGCTGTGAAAACCCAGCTGGGGTTTCAGAGTAATGCTGAGACTCGACTGGCTGTGTGTGGAACTTCAGTTTGGGCAGGAAAGTCACCTATTCCAATGGCCTTTACCCTCTCAGTTCTCTGCACAGGCTGCAGCAGTGCTTGTTTTCCTTCCTAGGGGCCTTCAAATAGGCTGATTTTATTAAAATCTGCATAAACACCCGCTTCTGAACTCTGTCTGGAGTTTCACTGGTGAAAACAGAATACCAGGAGCTTATTGTCCTTATTAGATTTCTTCTAAAATCAAATGGCAGGCTCTGAAGAGGTTCAGGGAGAAGGTACAACAGGGGTGGAATGTGTCTTTTAACAGGGACACAGTTTGAGGGTGCCATGGTCAAGGGGTTGGAGGTGCTTTAGGAACACAGGGTAGAAGAAAGGTACAAATAATCTGTATAAAACCTTTTTCAAGTCTTTATGAGGTGGGCTGAACCTGCAGAACTGTTTGCTGCTCGTCTTCAGGAGTCAGTATTGGCTTGGGAGAAAGAAGATTAGTTTGGAAAGAATAGATTGGTGGAAGATATTTGAAGCTTTTTCCCCCCTCACCACTCTCAGCCAAAAATTCCGTCCCAATATCCCATCCATCCCTGCCCTCTGGCAGTGGGAAGGCACTGCCCCTTGTCCTGCCCCTCCATCCCTTGTCCCCAGTCCCTCCCCAGCTCTCCTGGAGCCCCTTTGGGCACTGGCAGGCTGAGCACCCCCAGCTCTCCCAGCCTGTCTGTGGCAAATGTGCTTCAGCCCCCAGAGCATCTGTCTCTGTAGGAGATTTTAATGTCCAACAATTTGGTGTTTGCTGAATCTGAAGAACTGCAGAGAAGGTCCTGGCTGGGAACAGTTAACAAAATTTCAAGTTTCAGCTTTTCTGACTGACTTGTCATCCAGCTCCGTGCCAGGGGTGGGGTGAAACCAGTGCCACCACCTGCACATCCCTGATTTGGGCAGTGATTCCCAAATCCTCCTCCAGATGGGTCAAAACAAAGCAACTTTCTGGAGTTTTCCCCTTCTTTTCCTCCCTTGGCCACTCATGTCTTTGTTTCTACCTTAATTCACCTGCTCTGTATTGGCCTGGAGATGGTCTGTGTCGACCTGTGCTGAGAGATTTCACTCCAGGTGGGGAAGGAAGGCCCGTGGTCCGTGTGTGCCAGGGGGAAAGGCCTCCTTGGTGTCCCTGAAGCTTTGCCTTCATTCCAGTGAGCACAGAGCTGTGTTCAGGGTTTATCTCCAGTGCTGGCAGTGGCAGTGCATGGTGTCCAAAGGCAGGGGTGGCAGCGCTGTCCTGCACTGCACAGGTACCAGCCCATAGCTGTCAGGGACCCTCTCCCCACCTGACTTGCTTCCAACTTCAGAGCTAGAGAGATGCACAAAATGTATATGCTAAGACAGAGCCTGTTACACCCACTGTACAGCTTTAAACTTCCAAAGTAATAAACTCCTTAAAGCCAAGAGCCTTAACCACTCCAACATCTGCTGAGACAGACAACGCAGCTCTGAGTTTGTGCTGAATATTTGGGATTTTTTCCTGCTCAATGGTGGGTGCCTCCAGTTCGTGAGGAGGCAGCAGCAGTACCCAAAGATGACAAGGACCTTGGCCACCCTCCCTGAGTTCCCCAGGAACAGGTAAACACTCCCCCCTTGTGCTCTCAGGAAAGTCACCTCGCTCCCCCAGTGCCAGCAGGAGGCTTTAGGTGTTGTATTGTTCCAAAAAGCTCCCTCTTTCCATGAAATAGTATTGATAACTTGGCATGAAATGTCCTCTTTGCTGATGGCAGGGGTTGGATTCCTCTTTCCCACCCTCTTTCCGTCCTTCAGCACTGAGGTGGGGGAGGCAGGGGCGTAAGTGATGGGAGAGGTGAGTGGTTGGGAAGGAGCTGGGTGTGCCCCTGGAGCTGCCATGTGGGTGCCACAGCGGTGCCAGGGTGGCAGCAGCTCTGGGAAGGTTTGCTCCAGGACAACATCCCCCTTCCTGCTCCGAGCAGCCAGTCCATGGATACCTTTGTACATGCACCTTCCCTCCTGCCCCTGGGTTTGCCTGTTCTGGGGGAGCAAATCTTAGCTGGTTACTGAAACCCTGCATGGGAGATTGGAGTGCTGCTCTCTGACTGTGGCTGGGGATGGGGATTGGGCTGGAGCTGGGGACTGGGCTGGAGCTGGGGCTGGAATTGGGAATGGGGCTGGGAATGGGGCTGGGGTTGGAGTTGGGTCGGCTGCCTGCTCTCCACACGGTGACACCTACACATCTCTCTCCATAAGCCATCGCTGGGTGTCAAGGGCAGCAGTGCCTGACTACAAACAGCCTGAGAGGGCTTATTTTGGATCGACTGAAACCAGGGTTGGCTTTGGTTTGCCAAGGCCAGGGGTGGAGCTGGGGGCAGTGCAGACCCCCAGGCATCCCCTGCTTCCTTGAGCATCCCCTGCTTCCTTGAGCAGCTGCCTCGGCACTGACCCAGGGCTTCAGCACTGCCTGTCCTTGCTCAAGCACACGTGGGGATGAACAGACATACAGATGGATCAAAAGCATTAATTGAGAACGCCATCGAAACCTTATTGATTTACAAAATGAAAATTAACTAGGAACAGTTTCCAGTTAAAATAAAATTTTTTAAAAGGCAAATCAGTGTTTTGAAGCCTCCAGGTTAGCTGGACGTTACTGTTCCCCTCCTGCCCAGCACAGCCTGTGCCCCCCACCTTGTCCCTCCCTGGCAGGAAGAGAGAACTGCTCTGTTTACACCCCCTGCTCGGGCAGCTCCGGCCGGGGCTGTGCGGGGGGACGGGCCTTCCTCGCAGAGGCCTCACTGTAAATACTCTGCCGATGCTTTGTGGGCAAAATCGAGATGGAAAAAAGTTGTACCTGTGAAATATTAAGCTCTGTGTGTAAATAGATCCAACGTATAATCTGCGGCTCTGTAAGCAATTGTATATTGAACTGTTTCACTGTACGGCCGATCATTTCACGCTCTTAGATGTAGAAAAGCTGAAAAGTAATTCACAATACACTCTGTCAACTCCAAACCCGTTTGCTTTTGTATTTTTGCTCCAGCCCTGCTTCAGCCGCAGCCCTTTGTGTGTAGTCTGGAAGAGGAATAGTTTGGATCAGAAGGTTTTTGGTTTGGATCTGGCTTGTGACAGCGTCTCTTTGATGATCACGAAGCCACCAAGTTAATTTTTGACCAGGTGCATGTCCAGGAGGCGTTTTAAACACGAGAGGAATTGGTCCCATAACGCTGGTGGGAAATGATCTTCATGTTCGCAGTGCTGGGTGAGAAGATGAGTCCTTGCTGGTGGCCCCTGGTTCTGATCCAGCTCGGCAGTGCCAGGAGGGGCCGTGCAGCCAGCGGAGGTCACTGCGGGCCGTGGCACGAGGGGTCGGCACAGCCTCTTCCCACAGGGAGCTCGTGTTGGCCAGAGCTGGGAAGGAACCTGAAGGAGTTGTTTGTAGCAGAGATGGTTTGCTCTGGAATAGCAGTGTCTCGTTCAGATCCCCTCAGTGCACTTGGAAAGGGGAGCCAGGCAGTTATTCTGGGTGGAGCATCCACAGAGCAAGGACCGGCTGAGTGGGAGTGGCTGGTCCAGAAGAGGAGCCTCGATCCTTCCAAAATCGGAATGTGGCCCAAAGAGCAAACCTCATGTCTGTCTCTCTGTCTGTCTGCCTGTCCCACCCCCACCTTCCCCCCCAGTCCCTCGGGGTCTCTCATAAGCATCCTGCTGTGTGTTCATCAGGTTTCACTGGGGGATGAAGCCCTAGGGAAGCCCTGAGCCCTGCCTGGACAGGGTTTCACCTGGAAGATGAGGTTTCTTCTGGATTCTGCTCCCTGTCAATCACTGCCATCGCGTCCCGTGGCACCAAACCCTTCTCATGGGGCAGCCACAGCCTCTGGATGGGTCCAGCCACACCTCCCAGTTCCCATTTTTCTGCTCCTCCTCAGCTGCAGCAAGACCAAGAGCTTTGTCCTCCTGGAATCCTGGAGAGGCAGGATCCCATTTCTCTGGGTTTGGATTAATTCTTTTCCCCGTGTTTTAAATATTTGGCTTTTTCCCACAGGCCAGGTAAGTACTGGAGCACTGGTAATGCCTGTGGTGTGATCGGTGCCCCGAGCTCCTGAGTTCCAGCCCCGGTGTTTGATGCCAGTCGGGGTGTGCAGGCCTTGCTGGGCTGTTCTGGGTGTTCACCACTTGTTCCAGTGTTGTCCAGTCAGGTTCCCATTGTGGATCATGGTGATTGTCAACTGCCAAGGGATATTTTTTAATAAATTTTACCAAGGTATTTCAAATAAATCCTGCCTTCCTGTGTTCAGTTTCATGTTGTCTTGTCCTGGGTAACGTCGTGTTCAAAGTTTCTTGTCTCTCTGTGCTTTGGTTCATGGTCAGGATGTGTCATACACCGACAATGGGTGTAATGAAAGATCCACCCTGTGCTTGGTGAGTTCATGTGGGGGCTGTCGGTGCAAAGCCTGAAGATCCCTTGGATGTTTCACAGCAGTTCCCAAAAGGCCTGGCTCTCTGGTACAACAGAGCCAAACCGAGGCTGTTCCACCTCTCCCCTCTGCAGGTGCTGCCAGGACTGCGGCCCCTCGGGCACGGCAGCAGTGGGAGCTCTGCAGGAGCTGCTGCCTTCTTCTTTGTGCTCCAAACCCATCCTGGAGTGACACCTGGGCTCCAGGGGTTACTGGTGTGGTGGGAGGTCCCAGCCCCTGTCCCAGGTCTCTGCTCCTGAGGAAACACTGTCAGCTCCAGGGTGACAGAGGTGCTGCTGCATCTGGAGCTGTCCCAGTCTGTGCTCCATGGATGGCTGGAAACTGCCCGGCTTGAGCCCTCCTTGCTGAACCAGAGGGGATATCTCAGCTCTCCCAGGAAGGGGAGGACTTGCAGGTGACCCCCAGTGCCCTGCCAGCTCCAGCCCTGGGGAAGGTGGGTGTGGGGCAGATGTGCCAGCTCTACCCTCCTTCCCCTCGGGTATCCTGGGGTCTGCCCTGGGCACCCCCAAGTTCCAGCTGTTGCTGTAGTTTCCTGGGGCAGCTCCAGCTCTCTCTGGGTCACAGCCCTGACTCCATCCCTGCCTGAGGAACACCCACCTGCCTCTCTCTGCTGTGCCGTGGCTGAGGCTTCACCGAAGGACCCTGCCCTGGCCCTGCTTCAGGGTTAACCCATGGGGAGCAGGTGCTCTCACCTGGCTCCCTGCACCAGCATTGCCTTTCCTTTTCATACCACTCAAAGCTTTGCCTCCATCTCTGGGTCAAATCTTTCTCTGGAGCTGTAATTCCACCCTCTCCCTGGTTTGGTGACACTTCAGTCCAGCAAAGCCCATCAGCACTTTGTGTTCACATCTGTGGCCACTGCAGTGACACAGGTGGCATTGAGTGCCACAGCTCTGCCATGGGGACCTGCGGGGCCTTGCTGGCTTTGGGTCTCAACTTGTTCATTATCGTTTCCTTTTGGTAACTAAACTTCTGCTGCTTCGTGGTGTGGAGCAGCCGCTCTCATTTCCCAGCTTCGTGGAGTTTATGGGAATTTAAGAGCTAGATGCAAATGAACTTCATTAACATGCTTAATTATCTTGTAAGCCTCATCCCCATCTGTCCTGCATATGTTTTGTACTCGATGCTCTGAGACAAGTGACCACGCTGGGCTCAGTACACGGCGCCTGCGAGGAGGAGCCTTTGGGAAGAGCCCAGCGCTGCCTGTGGAGGGGCTGGATCAGTGCTGGGGGTGCACTGGAGGTGAAATGTCCTCTCTCAAAGGCTGTGTCCAAGCTGGGAGGTGGGAATTGAATGGGTAAAACATGCAGCAGTGGCATGATCTTAGGAATGATTTGCTAAATGCAGAACACCAGCACAGAAACAATTGAAACAAACCCCAATCCCTGCCCGTTTACAGCCTGGGATCCTGGACTGAGGTCCCATGGTGGCACAGGATGTGTTTTGCAGTGGTGGAGCTGTGCTGCAGTCACAGCACTGAGTGCCACAAGCAATCCCAGGGAATGCTTTTGTCCTTATTTAATGTTACTGGAATATAGCAGAAAAAATGAGCCTGTACTTCCAGGTTGGTTTGCAAATCCACGGATGTGCTGTGGGGTCAGAGAGCGCAAACCCCAGACTTGTGCCAGAGCCCACAAAACATTCAGGGGCTGTGGCAGAGGCTGAGCACAAACCTTCAGCTCTTTCATACAACAGCCCTGTGGCAGAGCCATCTCTGTTGGCACAGGGGGTGGCCCACCAGGTGCTCCTGTGTGTGCCCCACTCACCTCAGCACAGGAAAAGCACTGAGCACTGACACTCTGCCTTTTGGCCATGTGTTTGTAGTGAGGCCAAAGTAGAAATGACATTCTGCAGGGCTGGGAGGGAGCGAGGACCCGGCATGAGCAGCCCTGGGTAAAGGTGTCCTGCCACCAGGGCCCTGTGTCTGGGGAATGGGGAGCAGGGAGTGCAGCACATAGCAAAGTGCTGACAGAGGATCTCCTGCCCTGCCCTGGCTCTTGCCAGCTCATATCGAGGCAAAGACACCCTGTTCCCGCAGGGGCTCGGATGACACCCCGGCCCAGGCACCCTGTGCCTTCCTCCCTCTGCATCCAGCTCCTGGTCCAAGGCCAACATCCCTATTGCATTCCCCTCCGGCGCCAGCAGTTCGGGAGGGAGGGGTTTGAAAACTGTAGGGCTGGAGCTCTAAATAACTGGGAATATGAGGAAATTAGGGACGTGGCTGCAGGGGAAGCGATGCCACCGTGTGACCCAACTGCAGAGTGGGAGAGAAAACATGAGTTTGGGGCGGATTGGTGCTTTGGAGGCAGGTGGTGTGTGGGTTCGTTGGGGGCAGCTCAGGGATGTGCCTGGTGAGCACAGGCCCCAAGGGCACCGTGACTTGATGGCATCACAGGCAATGCACAAACTTCTATCAGTAGCATTTGGGGTGACAACTCTATGCCAGCCATGCTCTGAATCCTCCCTTCTGGAAAAAAGGGGGTAAGATTTGACTTTTCTTTCTGCTCCACATATACTTCTCCAATACAAGGGAGAAGTGCCCCCCTCATGTGGCTCCTGCCCACAGAGCTGCCCTCACACTGTGGCTGCACCTCTGGGGCCCTGTGTGATCCAGCTGGGCACAAACAACTCTGCTGGGCACAGATCCTGCTGGTTTGGCTCTTTGTCTCCCAGGGCCTCCCCCAAACTCTGCCTATGACATCTCCCATCCCTGGTGAGAGGGGCCGCAGGGAGCCTGTGTAGGAGGGCTGGTGTGATACTGGGGTGGTGCCTAGAGCCAGACATCCCCTGAAATGGTTTCCAGCCCTGGTGGTGCCCAGTTTGCTGGTGCTGGGGTCCTGTGAAGGCTGTCACGGCTCTGCCAATGCCGAGTGCACCCGGGATTGGGTGCATTGGGAAAGGGGAGTTGGGGCAGTGACAGGCTGAGCTCCCAGCTGAGGTCTGGCAGTGTGTGCCACTCCTTGCTCCCAGGCCAGGTCCCTGCATTCCTCCTTCCCTGTTGTGGGTGCAGTATGCTGTTCTCCTCCCTCCTGCGTGAGTCTTTGGGGTGCCTCTGTACCCTTTGCATGTGGGAGAAAGTGCTTTCTTGCTTTTATACCTGCTGCATGAAGGCATAAATGCCATAAGGCCCCTCGTTGTCAGAGGTGCTTCCCAAAGACCGAAGATGCCAGGAAAAACCCTGTGAGACAACAGGACCGTGCCAGGTGGAAACCTGCAGCTCTCCTCTTTGTCCCCATCAGCAGCCAGGGCCAGGGTGGCCCTGGGGACAAGGGGACAGGAGGGTGTGGCGAGGGCACAGGGCCCGGCATGTCCCGGCCTTTATCTCCCCCTAGTGCCTCTGGATCCTTCGCTCTGGTGCTGTGCAGGGCACGGCAGCCATGGGGGCTTGGGGAGACCAGCCCTGGGCCAGCCACAGGGAGCGTGGGGAATAAGGAGGTGTGACCTGAGTAACACAAAATTCTGCTCAGGGAAGTGTCAGGAAGAGCCACGGCATCCAACAGTGCTAAGGTGTTTGGCATCCTGGGAACTGCAGTGGTGATGGGCAGCAGAGGGAAATGATGGAGAGCAAAGTGATGACAGTGCCTTTGCTCGGCCCAAAAGGGACCCAGAAGGTGGCATTTCCAAGGCTGAAGCGAGGTGGTTGTGGTGGCAGGGTCAGCTGGGCACTGTGACCTGAGCAGGCCAGAGGTGAAGGACCCACCACAACTGTGAGATTCCTGGGGGAGTGGGGAGAGGTTCCCCCAACCTGCGGGGCCTTAGGGTTGGATGTCTGGCCCTGTGTATGGGGCAGCCCGGCCCCACTGGAGCTGGGGATCAGCCCTGAGTGCTGTGGCACCTTTGGTCGTGAGCCCTGTCCCATGTGTGCCCTGAGTTATGCCCGGCCTCAGAGGCAGCCCCAGGGTCACATGCAGCTTGCCAGGCTCTGCTCTGCAGGCTTGTCCTCTGCCATCACCCTGAGCTTTCCACCTCCTGTGGTTTGGACAGGATGAAAGGGGGAAGAGGCTCTCCTTTCCGGCTGGCCTGCCCCTCAGCCCGGCAGGGCGAGGTTTTGTGAGGGGAATGGTTAAAGAGACACCATGAAAGAGCTCTGTACAGCTGCAGGGGATAGTGCAGGTCTTTCCACGTGTTTGGCTCTCCAGGGAGAGCCCCTTCACACCCCGCTGCAGGGGATGCACCGTGCTCTGCCTCAGGTGAGCTGGCACTGCCGGGAACTCCGCCTTTTGGGGTTGTCCCTGAGCCACTGATGGAGCTTGTCCTGATGTAGGGCGTTTCTGTTGCACTGCGGGGTTTTCAAGACGTTCTGGCCCTCCTGCTGGGAGTGAGAGCTGCACGTGTGGCCAGGGACACGGGCCATGCTCGGGGGTACAGGGCATGGGGCCTTATGGGGCAGGGTATGGGGTCGTGCTCTGTGGGGCCATTTGGGGCAGGGTGTGGGGCTGTGCAGCCCCAGTGAGGTTGTGCTTTGTGGGGAGTGTGGGGTGCACAGGCAGCCTCAGCTTTAGGGGAGAACATGAGCCATGCTGGCCCCACATCACCGTGTCCCCAACACGAGGACCTGCCCAAGCTGGGGGCTCACCCCGTGGCTGTGCCCGGCCACAAACCATTCCCTACAATGTCCCGCCGTGCCCTCCAATCCCAGCACCGCTCCCAGGGCTGCTCCTGGCAGGAATCAGCCCACAGAAGGGGTTTGCTGCACTCTTCTGGCTTTGGAGACATTCTGAGAGGGAGGATTGCTCCCTGTCAAACGGCACGGAGGGGATTCGTGCCCCCACAGGGTTAATTGCAACGAAACCCCGGCGGGCTGTGGCAGCCCCCCCGGCCCGGCTGGCAGCGCAGCCCCGGGTATTTATAGCACCGTGAACTTTGAGAGTCCCAGCGAGCGCCCAGACCCGCTGGGACGTGGGGACGGCCCCGGCAGGGCTGGAGGTTGTTGCGGTCCTGGCTCCGCGGGCTGTGGCAAAGTCCCCGAGATCACCCACTGCCCCATCCCGCACCCCGTGCCACGGCTGGGTGTCCCATGGCACCCAGGGACCCCTGTGAGCACACCTGGGCGGCCCAGGACACATGGTGAAGCCTCCTGCAACCACAGCAGCACCGGAGCAGCAGCATCCCAAGCTGATGTACCTGTTCTCAGCATGGTAAACAGCAGACAGAAGCTCCCACCTTGTCACAACATCCCTGGACAGATCCCTTCTCACCAGACAACCTGCCAGCCAGTTCACCATGTCCTGGAGCAAAGGAACATCATGTGTGGCTTCCTAGGTGTGAAACCAGGCAAAGGAAGAGGGGAGCATGTGTGGGAGGGAATGAGGAGTCTCTGTGTCTGTTCAAAGCCTTGAAAACACCCTGAAAACAAAACAAAACGAAAAACAATTAGGATTTTTCTTTTAAGAGATGCATCTATACCTATGGATTGAAGGGGCAGGCCAGAAAGCCAGCCTTGTCCTGGGCTGCATCCTCAGATGGGCAGCAACGAGAGGGTGGGGATTCTGCCTCTCTGCTGTGCTCTGGTGAGGCCCCACCTGCAGAGCTGCCTCCAGCTCTGGGGTTCCCAACATGAGAAGGATGTGGAACTGCTGCAGTAAGTCCAGAAGAGACACAAAGATGCTCCAAGGGCTGGAGCAACTTCTGTTCTGGAGCCAGGCTGGGAGAAAGGAAGGCTCCAGGGAGACCTGAGAGCCCCTTCCAGTGCCTAAAGGGGCTCCAGGAGAGCTGGAGAGGGACTGGGGACAAGGGATGGAGTGACAGGACAAGAGGAAATGGCTTCCCACTGCCAGAGGGCAGGGTTAGATGGGATACTGGGAAGAAATTGTTCCCTGTGAGGGTGGGCAGGTTCACCCAGGGCAGGAAATGACAAGGGAATAAGACAGAAGGCAAGAAAAGCGAAGTTTTTGCCAGGTCAGAGAAGTCTGGGTGGATCTTCATGAGGACAATGAGAGGTCTATGATTCTATGATGAGATGAATCACTGACATAAGAATTCTCTCCAGCCCCTTCTCCTGGGGCTGAGTGCAGGCCTGGGTACTGGAGGTACACCAGCACCATAGAGTACTTTTTTCCCCATCAAAAGCAACTGAAATGTTTTGGCCAGAATTTGCAGTTTTTCTCATGAGTTTTCCCTGTGATTCTGTCCCCAGAAGAGAATGTTTCATCTGCTGTGGGTAATGTTTGACAGCAAAGGAAAATGGGGACCTCCAAAGGCCAGTGTCTGGAAATCTTCGTCATGGAAGACTGACCTCATTTATAATTACAAATACACACAGTTTTGTAAAATTACACGTCCCAGCCAGCTCTGGGGGCAATTACTCAAAGTTGCCCCTTTTTTTCCTGAAGGCACTGGTGATTTATTTATGGGGAAAATTATTTTATACCCTCAGGAGAATATAAGGGTGTTGCTGTTGCCCTCTAAGATGTCTTTAGGTCCTGCCCACCCCAGGAACAGTGATAGAGCTTTGCATCAGCGGGCAAGGGGGCAAGCACTGGAATGTCAGGAAGGGAGAAGAGGAATGGTTTTGGTGTTTCAGATTCCTGTGTAAAATAGAGGCTAAAGCACATCTTCAAAATGATTGAGCAAGGACACTGCTCATTGCGTAAAGTTGTTGGGGGCAAAAAATAGGCTGATTTACATTTGTATAGGAAATAAAAGGAGGTCTGTGGGTGACATTGCACCTTCCACTGAGAATGTCAGCATGAGATAAGTGGGCATCAAAGGGAAGGGTAACCATTTTTCCCTGGGGACAGAGTCCATCCCAGAGAGCTGAGTCTGGGAGAAAAGGGCTTTTTAAAGACAATTTTTTGTCACCATAACAAATACACTTTGTTAGCACAATAGGCCTTGATGCAAGGCTGCCAGTTGTCAGGTGTGCTGGTTCCTCTGAGTTTTGGTGAAGCTTTGGGTGGCAGGAAAGCTGGATTGCCTCTATTTTGTGGAGGTGGTGTTTTTAGGGCAGGAATCTCAAGCACGAGAGGTCGATGTGGTTTCAGGAGCAGAGGGAGTATTTCAGTGTCCGTCAGAGCAGGCTGGAGTTTAGTGATACTTTAATTTAATTCCCAACGAGTTGCCTGGTGGGTTTTACCCTGGTTTCAGGTTGGTGGCCCTCTGAGATTGTCTCTGCCGTGCTTCAGATCCGAGGCTGTCTGGCAGAACAATTCCGGTTGCTCAAAAGCGCCGATTAGCATAAATGAAGGAGTGGGTGAAACGTTCATTATATTGCCTACTGTCATGTTTGTGTACCAGATTTTGTTACCATCTGTCATTTCTGTTTTCTTCTTGTTGCCAAAAGTTGTCATTCTGAATGGAGGGTGGGGACGTATCTTCAAAAGCCACCAGGAGATAATTTTAGGTACTTTAGACCTCGTGTGTTCCGCGCTGGGTGTCAGCAGCCCGCACGTACATCAGCCTCACGCATCTTCGGGAAAATCTGGGCAGAGGTTTAGTTAAAGGAGTTTTGAAAATCATCGCGGCCATGCAAAGGCACAAAATTCTCAGCTCTTGTCATCTAAGAAGAGTATCTGGTCCTTGCCGTTGCATAGAAAAGCTTGGAAATAAAATATGTTTTCCATAATGTTAAAAAAAAATAAAAAATAGAGAATACAAAGAAGGGGGTATGTAGTGACATCAAAGTGTTAAAACCCAAGGTCCTGCCCAGAGACCTGATCGAGGGAAGCGACAGCTCTGCAGCATCCCCAAATGATTTCCAGGGATGTGAGTGTCCCAGGGAGGGAAGCTGGACAAATTGAACCTTGGAACGAAGTGCAGCTCTCTGGCAGTGACAGTCGCTGTGCGCTGCGGCAGCGGGAGAGGGGAGAGGGGAGCGGTGCCCGTGCCGGGGCTTGCAGCCTGTAAAGCCGAATTAGCTCCTTTGCCACTGCACGTCTGTAATTCAGTGTCTGGGAGGAAGGGCTCAGCCTGCACGTAGGGAGCTGGGAGGGGAAGCCACGAGGATTCCTTGCCTTGCCCAAGTGCTGTGAGCTCGCTCGGTGGGAGAGCTCAGTGCCCTGTGCCAGCCCGGGGTGCCTGGAGTGTCCCCCTTCCTTCAGGCTGGTGCTGGGAATTTTTAAACCCTCCCTGGCAATGCTGGGGCTTCCCATCTTATGGGACAGTAGCTCTGCTCTCTCGAGGCTTTAATCTGACCTGAGTGACAGGGCTCTGTGGCATCCAAAAATACAGAAAAAATTATCCGTTGGCTTCAACTGGATTTTAACTCCAGAAGACACAAAGCCAGGCAGTCTGGGGATGTATTTTTCTTGGTTTGGACACAGCCAATGATGCGAGTTCATAACCAAAGCCATGAGGATGTCTCAGTGTCACAGTGGGAACTCACCCTGGCGTGGGGGTGCAGAGGGGCACTGCTGGCTCAAGCAGAGGTGGAGAAGGAAGAGATGGAGCTGCCATTGCCCTGGAAGAGGCAGAGATCATTCTGGGCATCTCTGATGGAAGGCTGGGGGGAGACCAGGGCCATGTGATGACTGCAGTGGTCACTGGCACTGCTTTGCAGATGCCTCAGGGGATCTGTGTTCTGCACCTTGCAGTGCCCACAGGGGCTCCAGAGAGCTGGAGAGGGACTTTGGACAAGGGCCTGGAGTGCCAGGACAAGGGGCAATGCCTTCCCACTGCCAGAAGGCAGGGTTAGATGGGATATAGAAAGAATCCTTCCCTGTGAGGGTGGGCAGGCCCTGGCACAGGGTGCCCAGAGAAGCTGTGGCTGCCCCTTCATCCCTGGAAGTGTCCAAGGCCAGGTTGGACAGAGCTTGGAGCAACCTGGGCTAGTGGGAGGTGTCCCTGCCATGGCAGAGGGTGGAACAAGATGATCTTCAAGGTCCCTTCCAATCCAAACCAGTCTATGACTTCATGAAAATCCTGTGTTTTACAGAGTCTTTGGCTGCTTTTATAATATAGGTTTGCGGTAACAGCTCTGTCCTGCTTTAACACTTCAATAATGTAAATTACCTTTCCTAGCCTGACTTCTCCCCCATTTTCCCTCTCCCAGGAGGTAACTGTACAAAGCCCACAGCCAAATTCCACACGGGCATTCCAGGATGCTGGAAGCGTCACCGACAGTTGGTGTGGAGAGGTTGGGTCTGGGTTTGTTTCACAAGTGTGAAATAAATTTTGGAGCTCTCATATTTAAACCAGCCCAGTAACTTTCCCTAAATAAGCACCAAATGTTGTCCTGTGTAGAGGAGCCTGGCAGGCAGCTGAGAAGCCTTCAGGTAAGCAGGGAGATGTGGGCTTGGGCCACAGGGAGTGGAGCTGAGCTGACAGAGGGGCCAAAGTGGTTGCTTAGGGGCTTATTTAATAGGTGTGACCATACACTGGACGTGGGGGTGCTGGGGGACTGAGCAGTGATGGCACCTCCAGGCTGGGTGATTTGGAGCTCCACTGCCCTGCTAAGCACAAGGCTGGGATAAGCTTTAATGGCTGATGGGAGGCAGGAAGAAAAGCATGGGAAAAGGGAGTTTCTCAGCACCCAATGTGCTGCAAGACCGAAGCACAGAGCACATCGACGGCCAAAGTGTTGAACAACACATGGTAGGAATTGAGCATCGTGCCCAAGGTGGACTGCTGGGGCTGAAAATTTAATCCTGATATAATTAGAGACAGCTCACACAGCACAACTGTGGAGTCATGAGTCAGGGGGTGAGATGCCACCAGTGTCAAGGAGTGATGTGTGTAACAATCTGCTGCCCCATGCATAAAAGGATGGAGCAATACCCTGAGAGAAGGGGGAAGGTTTCTCTGTCCACCCAGAGAGGTGTTTGGCCTTGAGGAACTTCAGTATCATGTCCAATCAAGGACACAAAATCTAAACAAATTAAAATGCATCTGGAGGGATGTGCAGGTACATTAAAAGAGCTTTCTGACCTTTACTGGGATTGTTTTATACCCTGGAGCATGACATTTTATTACTCCCACCTTCTACATAATTTATCATAGAAAAATATTATTTTGGCTGTAAAATTATTCACCTTCATTTAAGTCCAGCAATAGCATTTAACTTTCTGTTCCTTTTTGAAACTGATTTCCCCAGAAAAATTACTTACTGTGCCAAGACATTCCTTGGGCTCTGAATTTCCCTGCCATTAATGTCACGGAATGGGACATCACCACTGGGAGGGTGATCATTTCTGGGATAACCTTGAAAGCAACAGAGTGGAGCCCCTCACTGGAGTCATTCTCATGCAGATTTTCCAGTGGAGATGATCCCAGTTTTTCCTGTGGTGATTATTACCACCACCACAGTCACTTTGCTGCCCTGCTCTGATCCCCTTAACCTGAACAGGTTGTCCAGAGAGGCTGGGGCTGCCCCATCCCTGGAAGGGTTCAAGGTCATGTTGGACAGGGCTTGGAGCAACCTGGTCCAGTGGAATGGAGTGGAATGAGCAGGGAGTGGAATGAGATGAACTTTCAGGTCCCTTCCAACCCAAACCAGTCTGTGATTCCATGATTCTGTGAGCTAAAAGCCACGATGACAATAATTATTTCTACTTTCACCTAAGCCCATTATTTAGGCACTGTGCAAACTTATGGCAAAAGGTGATCTTTGCTGAAAAAAGGTTTTCCAACTAAAGCCCTCATGCTGTGATGGGAAAAACTCTGGATTGAATCAGCAGGAAGGGTTTGGGTCTGTCTCTGGGCACCTGGGAGATTCCAGGTGCGATTCAGGCAGCTGAAACAAGGTGAGAGGAGGGATGCAAGATGCATCCAGTGGGGTGCATGAGAGCCAGACCATACCCCAGGAGCTCTCTGAGAGAGCCACAGGGCTGCGGGAATAGTGGAGCCTTTAAACTGATTGTTGCCATAACAAGAAAATATAAGGGATTTGGTTTGAATCAAACTGATGTGAAAAATTCAGTCAGGGAAATGTTGGTGCATTGATGTATTTTGGTCACTTTGTCCTTTCTTACTCCTTTTACTTTCTCCATTTCAGAGGTAAATTTCTTTTAAGGCTTTGCTCACACAGCATGGAAATTAAGTGTTTTCTTTATCAATTAATAGATCAGAAGGTTTCAGTGCTTTCCAAATTCCAGAAGGTGAAGCCTCAGGGGGTTTCTGAGTCCTCACTGAATCCCTGAATACACCCCTGAATAAGGTAGTTTTTCACAAACTTGTCTGCTAGAAAAAGGGGGGAAAGAGCCATCATCATCCAACCTGTGAGGCTGGACCAGGTCCCACCTTCCCCTGATCCCAAACCAGACAGCACTGAGTTCTGAACAAAAAGTTGCCCCTTTTTGTCCAAAACAAGGAAAGGATGCTTGTGATGGAGGAAGAGAAAGGGTGGAGGCACAAACAGGCAGTTAATGTATTCCCCGTCAGCCCAGCTCGCTGTGCTCCCTGCCCTGATGAATATTGAAGAATTTCATACAAATTGGAACTGGTTCAGCAGGACAGTTTTCCAGAAAGGCTTCCTGGTCACCGCTGGGGGCCCTTTCCTCCATGGAGGAGTGCACAGTCCACAGGAAGGCATTCTTGGCTGTGAGGGTGGGCAGGCCGTGGCACAGGGTGCCCAGAGAAGCTGTGGCTGCCCCTGGATCCCTGGGAGTGTCCAAGGCCAGGTTAGACAGGGCTTGGAGCAACCTGGGCTGGTGGAAGGTGTCCCTGCCATGGCAGGGAGTGGAACACGATGAGCTTTAATGTCCCTTCCAACCCAAGCCAGTCCATGATTCTGTAATGGCACATGGCAGTGCCAGGGCAGCCACCTCTGAGGTTGCACCTTTCCCCAAGGCCTTGGGCAGTGTTAACCCTTGGAGCCCAATACAGAAGATGAGGGACCTCTCTACCACCTAAAAGCAAAGCATTTCACAGTTGGCTTTTAACACAGGTGATGCGAGAGGCTGGCACTGCAAAAGAGCTTGGAGTTGCTCTCTGGGTGACTCTGGGAGTTCAACAGAGTCTCTGATGAGAAATAAAGTTTTGCAAGAGTTGAACCCACAGCAAAAGGTTCAAGGTTGGTGGGGGGCCAAGATTAACATTGACAAGGTATGGAGAGTTTCCCAGGAATGAAGCTACTAGAGATCACCAAGGCCTTGCACTGAAACCATGACTGACTCCAAGAAGAGAAGAGACAGAGGGACAGGCAAGGCTGAGAGGAGCAGGAGGAACTTCAGAGCTGTAATCTTGTAGCTGCCTCCTCTCACACCATGACAGAGCAGAGTAGGGAAAAAAGCCACCAGGGCCCTCATGGCCTGGCTTTGCAGTGGCTCAGCAGAGATTTGCACACAGGATGGTGCTGGGCCTATGAGCTCGGGCAGGGTTTTCTTGGGAACACCAGATTTTGCTGCAGCAAAAAATAAGGACTGTCAGCCAGAACACAAGGAGGGTGTTTCCAAATGTCATCCCAGACTCTTACGTGGAAGTCACAGCATTGCTGTGAGCACTGCTACCAGTAAAGAAATGAAAGCTCTATGCAGAGAGAGGAAAAAACCTGAACTATGAGATTTATAGTTATGAATTGCTTCCACAAAAGACATGTGCAGTGTGTCCAAGTGAGTTAATAAATGCTTGGGTGGCCCTGGATCAAAAGCAGCAATGCTTAGTGTGGTCAGACATGCTGAGCCCTTGATCACAGAATAGTTTGGGTTGGAAAGGACCTTAAAGCTCACCTTGTTCCACCCCCTGCCATGGGCAGGGACACCTTCCACTAGCCCAGATTGCTCCAAGCCCATCCAACATGGTCTTGAACACTTCCAGGGATGGAGCAGCCACAGGTTTTCTGGGCAGCCTGTGCCAGGGCCTCCCACCCTCACAGGGAGGATTTTTTCCTAATATCTAATCTAAACACACTGACTGTCAGTTTGAACCCATTCCATCTTGCCCTGTCACTCCATGCTCTTGTAAATAGTCCTACCCCATCCTTCCCAAATGTTCCCTGCAGGTACTGGCAGGTACTGACCATGTCTCTGTGGTGCCGTGGTGGAAAGAGCAGAGGGCAGAAATGGGTGAGGAGGAATCTGGAGACACCTTTCAAGGGATGAGGAATCCCCCAAGCCTCCAGATCTGAAGATGGTGACATGCCAGTGCTCTGAGCATGAGGAGAGAAGAGGAGAATGAATGGAGTGAGGCACCAGCCTCGTGGGAAGGACGAGGTCTTTCTCCAACACATGGATCCCGTGGGGAGCCAGAGGGGGATGTGAGCAGTTCTCACTGCTGGAGTTCACAGTTCAGCACCTCAGCTTGGGCTGCCTTTCATGTGGGATTCAGCTCATGCCAAGCTCTGAGCAGCAGCACCTGAAGAGCTTGGGAACGTCCCCTCCTCCTGATGGTGTCATAGGGAAGGCCAAATCTTTAGCTGAGGGACAAGGCAGGGAGGTGGGAAACACTGGAATCTTCCCATCACAAATGGCCCGAGTGTATCGATGGGCATCCTGCCCTTCTTTGTGCTCAGGGAAGGGATCTTTCACTGTAATCAGAGTGGGGAAAAAAAGTTCTGTGTCTTTCTCTTGGCCCTTGTTGGCTGAAACCACCCCTAAACCACTAATTGCAACTGCTGAAAGGGAGCTAGCAGACATGAAACTTGCCCAGATTGCCCAGATTACTGTTTTATGGATAGAAATGTGATTTTTAAACTGACTGTGGGGCAGGATGTGAGCTGGTGTCAGGTGGATGAGAAACCATAATGTAGCACAGCCCAAAGAAAGGCATTTTTCATAGCAGCTTGACTTTAAAAATAAAGAAAAATGGACTGTTGTCTCTCAGACAGAGTGCAAACTACGATTTATGAAGCAACAACCTGGGATGAGAGAGCTAAAACAGGTTTATACAGCCTTTTCTTAATAGTTTGTCAGGCATGGCAAAAATACAGGCCAACTCCAGCAAAAAGGCTTCACATTTGGGACATAAGAAAGAAGAACCCCTCAGAGTGACAGATTTGATTATGCTGATGACAGGAGACTACGTGTTTCTCCTGAACTGTTATTCTCACTTCTGTGAGGCAGCCTTACTTGTTACTTGGGGGATTCCTCCACATCCAAGTGGTGCCTGTGGAGAGGGTGGGCTTGCCAGATGATAGACAGGAATTGGAGCAGTTCACAGTGATGTCCAAGCCTGCATCCAGTCCCCACTGGACTCTTTCAACAGAGAGGTAGGAAATGAATTAATGAATATATACTGAAAAGTAGAGCAGAACCAGAATCAGATCTGAGCAGTACTTGATAGCATTAGATGACAGGATGGCACTTAGAGAACTTGTTTAGCCATCTGCAAACACTTCTTTTGCATCAAATGAAGCAAGGAGACCCTTTGGGACACACATGAGGCTCCGCAGCCCACGGGGCTGAGGGTTTGCAGAAGTGCAAAGACGTACAGCTAAACACAAACCAGGGCTGTGATTGCGGTCCTGGGTTACCACCACTTCCTGAAAACCATGGAATTCACACATACAATGGAAATCAGAAGCCAGAAACCAGTTATTTCACAGAAAGTTGCTCCACAATCCCATGAGTGCAGGGTGTGTGTAACCAGACGTGCTTGGAGAAAGAAGAGGCAGCACCTTCTGCAGCAGCCAAGGGGAGAGGAGGCAACAGGCTCTGGGCTTCTCTTTTCCCTGGGACAGCTTTGGCAGCACACAGGGATGGTAAGGCTGGGTGCTGAGACATAACATTACCAGGAAAAACAAGAGCCCCATTCCCAATGGGAACTGCTGTGGTAATGCCACTGTGACTATGAGTTACAGGGCAGAGCTTCTCAGAAGTTATTCAAACACTGCTAATTGTTTGGCTGTGAGGTTTTGAGGTCACAAGCTATAGAAATGATACTTCCATGTTTTGGGTGGGGAAGGAAGGTAGGATCTCGGGAACTGTGTCTTTAAGCAGCTTAGTTCTGGAGACAGGAAGTCTGGCTATGGGCTGCAGCAGTGCAGATTTTATTATGCAATTTCTCTTGGAACTGGTCCCTGAATAAAGGAGTTATCCATTAAGCACCTGCTTCACCCTGCCCCCTGAGCACGGTGGGTGAAGGCCTCGGGAAGCCCAGCAAGGGCTTAGCCATCAGCTGAGGCAGCACAGAGCCCTGCATCGGGGTCCAGACTGGGAATCCTGGTGTGTTTGTTACACAGTGTCTTTCAAAGAGTTTCTTTCCACAAAATCCTCCTCTGTTTGAGCTCGTTCTGTGTTTGGCATTACCAGCGGGTGAGGCATCTGACTCCTGCAGCACTGATACCAAAGGGCTGTGGTATCCTGGGCACTGCAGAACTCTTAGAGTTTTTGGTTATTTAATCATAGCCCTGTTTCCAGGGGCAGTGGGTAACAGCCAAAGTTCACCTTTCCCTCCTGCCATCAACCCAGTGCTGTTCTGATCTCAGGGCAAGGGTCAATTGAGGCCATCCTGAAGGGCCATCATGTCACAGGGAAACAGCAGGACCCAGCAGCAACAGGATCCTCCTCCTCTGGCCCTGCTGCCTGGGGAAGAGGATTCCCTCCTTCCACAGCACCTCCTTCCCCTCCCACCCTGTTCCTGGGACTCCCAGCCCCGCTCGGATTTCCCCAGCATGGCAAGCCTGGCACTTGCTGTAAAGATGGAGCAGTTCTCCCAAGGAATGGAAGAGGAATCACAGCTTCCATCTGCCCTCTGGTCTGCCCCTCCCCATTCCCAGTGCTGAGTACATGGCATTCCCTCACAGGCCCCAACACAGCAGCTCCTGCCACAGCAGTGGTGGTGGCAGGGTCCCTTGCTCAGCAGCTGTGTGGTCAGTGTCACAGTACTGGTGTGACACTGCTGTCTTGCCCAGCACCAGGCAGCATGGACAGCCCCTGGAGCCAGGCAGTAGCTGTGAGACCACTCAGGATGTGTCCCCAGTGGTAAATCTGCATCCTGATTTCACGCCAGAGCTGCAGAGTTGGAGCAGCAGCAGGGAAGGGGAGCTAAGTGGTATGGGGGCTCCTGGTGTCAGCTGTTCCAGCAATTCTGTGAGTGACTTAATCATAGAATCACAGACTGGTTTGGATTGGAGGAGCCTTAAAGCCCATCTCATTCCACCCTCCTGCCCTGGGCAGGGACAGCTTTCACTGCTCCAGGGTGCCCAGGTTGTAAAGGGAAAGGCAAACAGAAGGAGTGATCCAAGCTGCAGTTCAAAATACACCAACCAAACTTGTTAAAAACTCCAAGCAGCAGCCAGCAAAGGGCACTGCTGTCCTCAGCTGTGCCTGACAGTCTGACCCGATTCCCACCCATAGCAAAACATCTTCCCTTAACCTAAACTGGGATTAATGCCTTCTATCACAGTAAAACACTGCTGGACAAGAGCTGTTGCTCTCGTGTCTGCAGCCACTGTGAGACACTGAACCCTGTCCCACACTGAGACATCCTGAAACAGATGGGAACTCGCTGGTTTTGAAGGAAATTAAGGCAGGCATAACCAGGGAGCCCTTACTTGTGTAACTAATGAGTAATACAGTGATAGAAGCAGAGGCCTGTAAGAGACCTCCATGTGATTACAGCCAGACCTCAGCAAGGACAGGCACCATGTAAATAAACGCAGAATTTGCAAGTAAATGTAATGAAATGCATGTAAATGTAGAAGTAAATGTAATGAATTCGAGTTTTGCAGTAAACAAAAGGCAGACTTACTCTTTGCAAAGGAAGATAGATCTCCTTTAAACCAACACATTATTGCTGATGAACCCACCTCAGCTTATGGAGCTTGTCAACACATCCTGGGGATTGTCTCAGTGCCTTTCTCCAGCCTCTCGTCCCGGTGTGGTTGCCCTTCGAGGGCATTCCAACATGAAGGCGATGAAAACAGCCCCAAGCAACCAGTTTGGGTACAGGGAGCTCTGGTGCCATACGGGGCTTATACGACCTGCTTCTCAGGTTGGGAACCAGTATGGAAATCCATGGAAGTGCACGAGCTCCAGTCTTCTAAACCTGTTTTGGGCTGGGGAGGTCTGTCTAGACAGAGCACAAGGTGTTTGTAAAGTGAAGCTGCGTTTGTTGTGAGAGTGGGTCAGCTCTGAGGGCATGAGGGGAAAGGGGGGCACTGAGGGGGGAGCTTGGCAGCAGAGGTGATGAGTGGGACATTAAGAGGGGACATTTGTGGTGAGACTGAGAGGGGAAATTGAGGGGAAACTGAGGGGAAACTAAGAGGGAAGACTGGGGGGGGCTGCTGTGAGGGGAGACCAAGAGAGGACATTTTGTAGGAGGACTCAGAGGGGAAACTGGGGGGAATGGGGGTGACTGAGAAGAGATGCTGTGAGGGGGCATCGTTGGTGGGACTGAGNGTGGTCAGCGTTGGTGGGACGGAGAAGGGAGACTGAAGTGGGGATTGTGAGGGGGCATTGAGCCATCTGGGACTGAGGGGAGAAGGAGGGAATGTGGGGATACCGTGAGGGGGGCACTGGGACATCTGAGGGGACACTGTGAGCATGGAGATGGGACACTGTGAGGGCGACACTGGGACACCTGAGGGGACACGGGGAGGGGACACCGTGAGGGGGCACTGGGACATCTGAG
>WBMV01007805.1:46044-101958 GCA_013396655.1 Campylorhamphus procurvoides
GGGAGCATGGGGAGGGGACACTATGAGGGGGCACTGGGACATCTGAGGGGACACAGGGAGGGGACACTGTGAGGGGGCAGCTCAGGGGTACTGCACCAGGAGCCCCAGACAGAACCCCTCGGCCGGGGCCGGGCACCGTCTATGGGGCTGGGCGGTGATGGTGCTGTGGTGAAGGGTCCGACAGCCCCCCCGTCCCCTCCATCGCCGGGTATCCCCTCAGCGGATCAGCCCAGCTCGGCTCCGGTACAGTCTGTGGGGCTGGGAGGGTCGGCCGGACCCCTCACTTCCCCCCTCCATCCCCTCACTTTCCCCCTCATCCCAGGTCAGCTCCGGGCTGGTGTCTGTGGGGCGGAGAGGCCGCCGGACCCTTCATTTTCCCGCTCCATCCCGTCATTCCCTCATCCCAGGACGGCTCGAAGTACGGTCTGTGAGGCGGAGGGGCGGCCATACCCCTCACTTTCCCGCTCATCCCCTCAGCCCTCAGCCCAGCACGGCTCCGAGGTATGGTCTGTGGGGCGGGGAGGCCGCCGGACCCTTCATTTTCCCGCTCCATCCCGTCATTCCCTCATCCCAGGACGGCTCGAAGTACGGTCTGTGAGGCGGAGGGGCGGCCATACCCCTCACTTTCCCCCTCATCCCAGGTCAGCTCCGGGGTAGTGTCTGTGGGGCGGAGAGGCCGCCGGACCCTTCATTTTCCCGCTCCATCCCGTCATTCCCTCATCCCAGGACGGCTCGAAGTACGGTCTGTGAGGCAGAGGGGCGGCCATACCCCTCACTTTCCCGCTCATCCCCTCAGCCCTCAGCCCAGCACGGCTCCGAGGTATGGTCTGTGGGGCGGGGAGGCCGCCGGACCCTTCACTTTCCCCCTCATCCCCTCACTTTCCCCTTCATCCCACAGCCCAGCCCGGCCCCGGGTACGGTCTGTGGGGCCGATGGGCGGCCAGACCCTTCATTTTCCCGCTCCATCCCGTCATTCCCTCATCCCAGGACGGCTCGGAGTACGGTCTGTGGGGCCGATGGGCGGCGGGACTTCTCACTTTCCCCCTCATCCCCTCACTTTCCCCTTCATCCCCACACTTTCCCCCTCATCTCATGTCAGCTCCGGGGTACGGTCTGTGGGTCGGAGGGGCGGCCGGATCCCTCACTTTCCCCCTCATGCCCTCACTTTCCCCTTCATCCCACAGCCCAGCCCAGCCCCGGGTACGGTCTGTGGGGCCGATGGGCGGCCAGACTCTTCATTTTCCCCCTCCCTCCCGTCATTCCCTCATCCCAAGACGGCTCGGAGTACAGTCTGTGGGGTCGAAGGGCCTCCGGACCCCTCACTTTCCCCCTCATCCCCTCAGCCCTCGGCCCATCCCGGCCCCGGGTAGGGTCTGTGGGACGGAGGGGCCGCCGGGCCCTTCATTTTCTCCCTCCATCCAGTTATTCCCTCATCCCAGGACGGCTCGGAGTACGGTCTGTGGGGCCGATGGGCGGCTGGACCCCTCACTTTCCCCCTCATCCCCTCACTTTCCCCTCATCCCATCCCATTCCAGCCCATCCCGTCCCGGCCGCTCCCGGCGGGCCGCGCGCGCCTTTCCGGCGCTGTGTGTGTGTGTGTGTGGGAGGGGGGGGGGCTCTGTGTGTGCGAGCGAGTGAGTGAGGGGGGCGTGGCCGAGCGCGCTGACGCCACGCGCAGGCCCCGCCCCCTGCCCGCAGGCCCCGCCCCCCGGAGGGCTCTGGAAAAGCGACGCGAGAGAGAGAGAGAGAGAGAGAGAGGAGGAAAAACCTTTGCTCCCAGGTTTCTCATAGCAAATCTGTCACGTTGGAGAGAGGCTGCTGGAGTGGAAGTATTTACAGACAGACAGAGCCCTGGTGCAGAATAGCAAAGCTTCCTGCTCGATGCTCCAGGGCTGTGGCAGGAGCCAGGATAGAGTTCTCAAGCCAAACCTCACACAGCTCCACCATAAACACCTCATCCCTCCTTGTGTGGGGATAAAATAATTTCCAGCAGAGCTGAGGCAGAGCTCTCTGGTCTTTTGGAGNCGGCCCGGCATGGGGGAGCGGGGGCGGCCGGACGGGCACTGAGCGGCGCTGTTGGGTTCCCGAGCGCCGGAGGAGCGGGGACAGCGAGCTCGGCGCACCCCCCCTTCTCCTCCTGCCCGGCCTCCTCCTCCTCCTCCTCCTCCCGGCAGCGATCGCCGGCCCCGCCGCCTCGGCCGCCATGGCGGAGAACTTACTCGACGGGCCGCCCAACCCCAAGCGAGCCAAGCTCAACTCGCCGGGCTTCTCCGCCAGCGATAGCACAGGTAAGGCCACGGGGGCGGCTCGGGCGGGGCCCCAGCGCCCTTCCCTTCCCTCCCGTCCCCTCGGCCCCGGCGCTAGGCCCGGGGAGGCCCGCGGGCCCGCCCGGCTCCCGGCGCGGGTGGGTTGGGCCTCCCGCAGCCGAAGTTACCGGGCGGGACCCGCACGCCAAGTCCCGTCCCGGCTATAAATAGCGGGTGGAAGAGGCGGGTTTTTTGGGGTTTCCCTTGTTTTCTTCCGTCGTAGCTCCGCGGGTTTGGATGATGGGGGTGCGCAGGTGAGTGGGGTGCGGGGAGGGAAGGAGAAGGGCCAGGCGCCGACCGTTCTGCTTGTTGTAGAAGCGTGGAATGGCCTGGATTGGAAGGGACCTTAAAGCCCATCCAGTTCCACCCCCTGCCATGGGCAGGGACACCTTCCACCAGCCCAGGGTTCTCCAAGCCCCGTCCAGCCTGGCCTTGGACACTTCCAGGGATGGGGCAGCCACAGGTTCTCTGGGCACCCTGTGCCGGGGCCTGCCCACCCTCACAGGGGAGAATTCTTGATATGTAGTCTAAATCTAACCTCCTTCAGCTTAACGCTCAAGGTGGCTTCTTGGAAAGGTGATCAAGGTTTCTCTCTACTCCTGAAGACCCACATATTACCCACGGCTAAGAGCCCTACCCAGGCTCTTCCACTGGGCCCCTCCATGCAACACACAGCGGAATAAAAACTCCCTAATAGCTTCTTAATCATAGAATGCTTTGGGTTGGAAAGAACCTTAAAGACCTTTTAATTTCACCCCCCAGTTAATATTTTGCTTATTTTTTCCCTCCCCACCTGTGACTCAGTTTTGAGGCGCCTGGCTTAAACAGTTCCTTTAAAACCCAAACGACTTGCAGATAATTGAAGCTGGGGGTGTTGGTTGTGTGACAAAATGCCCGGCGAGGCAGCAGTGGGGTCTGTGTGTCGTGTAGTGTTTCCAGCGTGCTTTTTTTCTTGGGTTGTGATGGGTTTGTAGATAATAAGGTGCATCAAAATGTTTCATTCGCAGCAAGCGCGTGCCCGTTGTAAATACACACGTGTGTGTGCGTGTGGACTGATGTCTCGCGGTGCTCCCACTGTTTCAATCACTGAAACGGTGGTTTCAGGGGAACACAAAGTGTGTTGGACTCTCATTTCTGCTTTCAGAGATTAATGAATCTTGTGAAAGGGACAGTGATAAGTCAATCACGCTATTCCTGCTGTGTTTTCACAGAGTGAAAAAAATTATGACTATTATTGAGCTGATAAATTCTGTGGGTTTTTTTCGCCTTGCTCAATCTGCATTTGGCAATAGTTTATAGATGCTTCGGTCCTTTAGGGCTTTTTATGGTATCTTTTGCTTCTCAGCCTGCAAATAGACGAAACAAGTGAGAAAGAAACAGTATCAAGAGTAAGAATTGGCAGAGTATCTAGGTGAGGTCTTGTGATTGAACCACTTGAATCCCTTTCACGGAAACAGGGCAGTATAGAGAAGGCTGATACACAAGTTGCTGCAGAATGCTGCACAGTAACTCACGAGAAATACAGTTTTTCTCTAAGTCTCCAGCTAGAGACATTTTGGGCTCTCCTGGTAGCCGGTGAAAGGTGTTTGAAGAGGTGTCTTGGGCTGGGTTTTTTTTTTTTTCCTTCTTTTTTGAAGTTCACTTGGTCTGCTCTGGAATGCCTCAGTCTTAATTACGTCCTGTTCAGCAAGTTCTCGTGTGTCTCGGTGAGCTCCGTGCGGTGCTGGATGTGTGAGCTCCAACATCTGCAGAAAGTTCTGCAGGGCTCAGGACCCCGAGCTGTATTTTGGACAAGTGTGTCCGTGGAGTTCTGTCCTCGTCCTGCTGTTCCACAGGCAAAAATATCCCTCAGCTGAGAGTGCGGGTGATGTTTGTTCACTCAGAGATTTTTCTAGGAAAAGCACTTCCAGGTTTGTTGCCAGCAGTTAGTGCTGCTTGTCGAAGGATCACTGGAGGTTTCTATGCGTTGTAGCAGGTGGTACAAATAGTTTGAGTACTGATTGCTGTCAAAAACCTACTCCTGGACCTAAACCAGGCTGCTCTGGTGCCGAGGCTTAAATGGAAAAGTTCTGTTGCAGCCTGGAGAGCGGCCTTTGTGAGCAGAGGAGCTTGGGGAGGCAGGTTTGAGGCTTGTTCCCTGGACGAGCAGGGAGCTGTGTGTGGGTGCCCAGCACTGTAGTTGCAGTGTAACCCCTCACCCTTGGGTGCTGTGGCTGCTGGGGCCGTGCTTTCAGAGCCACTGGGCTGGGCCTGGCCGGGCCGTGCTGCTGCTGAGCAGTTCAGCTCCTACCCAAGGGTCTGATGGCAGCCCTGAGCTCGGCAGAAAGCAACTTCTCAGCCTTGTTTATATTTCTCTCGATACTTTGATGCGGTGGTGTTAAGCAACTCCTTTTGTCAGGGTAAGTTTTAGCTGCCTTTAATCTTTCTGATAAAAATAGCTCCTTAGCTTACCGGGGCAAAGTTTGTGCCGTTGAAATTGGTCTGCTTACGTTCTGAAAATGCAGCCTTTCCTGTGAAACCCAAGCAGCCAAACCTAATGTGTGCTCTGGGAGAAGGGAGCAGAGATGAAAGGGTAGCAGGAATGGGTGCTGTGACCGTGGGTAAGGTTCACCATAGTCCCTTTCTGCAGTTGCTGTGCTGCTCTTTGTATCAATAAGGAAGGCTAAGGCTGGTGGCTGTGCGGTGTTGAACAAGCTGGCTCCTGTGTTAAAATGTCCGTGAGAAAGATTTTTCCTTGTCTAGCCAGGTAGGAGTAGTGCTTTTGTCTAATTACTGCTTTATTAGATACACAGTTGTTTTCACACCTAAACATTTGTCTCCTCTGTGGCTGTTGTGAGAGGTTCTCATCCAGCATGGGGCAGAAAAAACAAGGGACTCCTACGAAAAGTAGCAATACAATAACTTTGCTTATGGCAGTGTGTTATTTTAGTGCTGAGTGTCGTGATCATTTTGTACGTTGCTGGCGTTGGTCCTTCAGCAGAATATGCAGAGACCTCACGTTGTTCTTGGGCTGAATGCTGGACGAAATACATCTGTGTGGAGCAGCAGCAGAGCTGGGGTGTTCAGGTGCCCCTCCTGCAGGTGGGGGTCTGGGCTGAACTGGAGTCATTGGTTACGTTCCCTGCAGCTTGGGCTGCTGTGGAGCTGAGCCAGTTCCAGAAACGCCACCACATAATCTGGGCCAGGGCAGAGGATGTCCCTGATGGCATCAGGAGGTAACGAGTCCCTCACAGGTGAAGTTGGGAAGAAGGTGAGATGAGCGGCTTCAAAACCCCATTAGTGACGGATTTTCACCTCCTACTTTCTCGTGTGTGGGGGAGTTTGTTGATATTTATTTCTTTTTTACCCAGATTAAGCAGCATGGCTGCTGCTGCAGGCTCTGTGGGTTGCCATGCCTGGGTACTCCTGCTCTGCTCCCAGCCCATGTTGGCATCCAGGGCCCGGGTGTTGTGCCGGGGAAGGAAGGCTGGCCTTGCTGCACGTGCCGTCCTACGTGCCCAGATAAGCAGATCTCTGTCTGACTCCCAGCCAGCCACAGAACTTCACAGAAGGGAGTTCGTGTCCGTGCACAGCCTCATTTGATCCTGCCCCCCGCCAAAAACCTGAGAGGTGTATGTTGCAGGGGATTTAGGCTTTGGTTTGAAAAGAGATGGACAAAACCAGAGTAGCTTAAGGAGAGACAGCGAGGGTTTCTAAGCTCGTTGTTCAGTGCATTCTTAGCCGAGACTTCAGGTGGAGTGACGTCTCGGTGATGTAAAACCAGATTTTGTTTGGGCACGTGGAAGCATTAGTGTGGATGTTTTCAAGGGTTCTTTGCTGCATGGCTGAAAAGCCTCATGCCAGCCTGTGTAATCGGGCTGCTCTTGCTCTCGGGAGATGTGCAGAGCTCCGTGTCACTGGCGTGCTGTGACAGTGAGAGTCGCACTCACACACGCGCTTCCTCCGCCTCTCCCTGGAACAAGGGGAAGGGCAATTCCACCAAGTGATCTTGGGTTTATGAGCAGAGATTTTGGGGAAGAAATGCATCTTCTGTAAAAGCTGTAGGTGAAGGAGTGTGTGCAGCCGTAATTATTCAAGGGGACTGTCCTGGTTTGTGGAACTTGCACCATAAGTATCCGGGATGGGGAAAAACGCAGTGGGATATTCCATGGCTAGATTGTTTCTTGTGGGATATTCCATGGCTATATTGTTGCTTCAGACTCAGCATTTGTAACGGTGGGGGTGGTGGATGGTAAAGGAGGATTCCAAGGGAGAATGTTTACTTTGAGCTGTAAGTTTGATACAAGCTGGTTATTTTCTCTTTCACCCGGAGCGACTGACCCGCATAACTTGATGCCAGCGGTTGTGATCTGGAACAGGAGATTTTAAGATTAGACATGGGCTCATTTAGGGAGTCTAGCGCACCTGATTCTTACCAGTTCCCGAAGCATTGCTGATAGCAGGGTGTTGTGTACTTTCCCAGTATTTGGGGGCTTTTATAGATTTATTTTTTTCCCCAAGGAGTTTGACACTCACATCTGTGTGGGATGAAAAGTCGAGCAGGTGATCTGCCACCCTGGTCATATGTGACACTCCACAATCCTCCCATTGTGCCCATTCTTTTCTTTATTGAAAGTCCTATTTTGAGTGATAATTGCACATGTACTGGGGAGTTTATCAAACTGATTCCTTCCCTCTTATGACTTACAATTAACTCAGTAAGCGCTGTGTTGTGCAGAGCTCCTGGAGAAGCCCTGCCAGCAGCAGGCAGGAATAGAGGCTGTGCTTGGGGGGTCACTCTTTGCTGTACTCCAGGCATCACCTCCTGGGAGCTTGTGAAATGATGCCCAGCTTTCTGCTGCAGATGATTCACTTTCTGCTCTGGCTGGACCTTCCTTGGAATCATCATCCAGTGCCATTATTTCTACAGCAACATGCTGTGTTTTGTTATTATACCTGCAGCTTCACGTTAAAAAATGCCCCATGTTCTTAGTGTTTATCTTTATTAGGTATTTTGCTCTCTGTTACCTGCTAATAGAGACAAAGATGAACAAAACCCCTCACTATACTAGCAAAATACTGCAAGTCAATGTGCAGTCAGGGTGGAGGGGGTAATTGAAAAACACAGTTTGAAAAATTTGGGGATTTGTTCTTATGCAGTGGAAAAGCATGTGGGATAGCTTAGAAATCTGACACTTTCACCCTAATTTGGTTTACACTTTCAAGAATTTTTGCTTTGTAAATCTTCCTTTTAACATATGTTATGTTTTCCATCTGTCTTCTCAGATGTCTAAGATACAGAGAGAATCTAATCGTTTATTTAGAAAACTCTCTTAATAGAGATGCCTCAACAAATACTATTAGGTATTGTGCACAATCAAAGTGGGAATAAAAAGAAAATTGAAACTTCTCTTAGCAATGATAGTTATAGAACCTAAATTCATTAACATATACTCTTCAAAAGCTTCATTTTTCCTTTCCTCACCACCATTGAGAAATAAGGATCTTACTGGTGACACTGGATAAATACAGTATCCTTGGTTTGCAATAACTTCATGTGTGCGTGGATAAATTTGTATTTATATATCTCTAAGTCTGTAAAATACTCTTCTTCCTCGCCAATCACATTTGATGCTGTGGGAAGACAAGGGTTGTCCAAAGGAGTTGCTCTCTTGGGTGATATTTCTGCCCATCCCACAGGCAGACATCATTTCCCTGCTGCAGTTGGGCATGGCTGAGCCAGCCATTGGAGCTGGATCCTTTCTGCTGCAGAGGGAGAAGGCCAGTGGAATGTGAGAATCCAGCCCTGGCCATGTGTGTGCAGCCTGGAGAGCACGAGCTGCTCTGGCTCTGCCCCCACGGGGGCCTTGGGAGCTGATTTAGTGGGTGTTGCTGGTGACATCACTTCTGTGTCACCCTCTGGGTAGTTTCAGCTCATGGAGAAAAGGACTGGGGAAATTACCAAGAGGCCTGAATTCAGTAAGTACCGAGTGTAAGTCTGGGTTGGAGTAGCTGGGAAGGTTTTTCCTAAGGTTCATAAACTCCCTTAAGGAAAGTATTAATGAGAGTTATTCAAAACAGCCTCATCTCACTGAAATCAGTGCTTTAAAGTAAAATCGATTTGTGAGGGGATTGGGGCTTTATGGTTTGTCAGTTGCAGCTGGAAGCTTTTTTTAGACAGAAATATACCAAAATCATTAGTTTTAAGCACAAAGCTCCTATTGCTTCCTTATGTGTATTTAGTTTGTGTTGGTGTGTATGGTCTTGTACAGCTGAATTTGAGTTGCCAAGCAAAAGACACTTCACTTAAATTTGGTATCAGAAATAGGGAGGAAGAAGTGGCATTAAAAAGAAGGGAAACACAGTTTTTGCAGCCATTATACATCATAAAGGAGCCCCAACACTTGTCTGTTTCCTACTAATCTTGTTTGGCCTTCTTTGTTTCTTTGGCTCTTTCCTAATATTTACTTCAAGCACATATTTATCTCTTTTAGTTTTTACAGAACAGGCCTGTCCTCTGGTTCTGTTGGAGAAGGTGAGTTAAGGTGGGAGCTTCAGGAGAACTCTTGTAGCTGAAGGAATAATGGGAGCTGCCTGAGTTCTTCTCACTGCCCCTGTCAGCCCTTGTGGGGAGCATGGGCACTGAACCCTTCAAAATCTGAACCACCTTTGCTGACAATAGAGTTCCTAAGAAGTCAATGGCCAGGGAATGTTTGTTTGTCAGGGTAATTCATGTCCCTGTGCTTTACCTGCTGATTTCTGTTCCAGCTGTGCAGTGAGGGGAGCAGTGGCTCTTCAGGTGTGTTACCGCATTCTCTCGTGATTCCTCTTTAAAGGGTCATCCCCAACTTAAATGTTCTGTCAGCTGTAAAATTAGGGCAACAGACAAGATGTGTGTATTTGTTACAGGATGGGAATGCAATCCTGCTTCTGTTAACGTGCTCCAAGAACCTTAAAATATTTAATGTTCATCAGGAGAACCTTGTGAAGGGGAAGCTGATGTGCCCAGGGTGGTGTCTCACACTCCCTAGGCAGATTGTTTGCCTCCTTTTCTTTCTGTCCAGGTTTCTCTTCTTCTGGCAAAGAAATTAATTCCCTGAGCCTTTTGGTCAGTAACAGTGCTTGCCCCATTGCCACGTGCACTGTGACAGTTTGTGTTGTGGGTGCTGCTGGGTGGCATTTAAAGTTCCTCACAAGAGCAGGCACAGCAACAGTGTCAGAGTAGTGAGGGCACCTTAGGGAAGGAGGAAGAATGGTTTTGGAGAGGCTCTGCAGGACCAGAGGAAGGCAAAGTCAATCCACTGTTTGCCATCTGATGCTTCCAAGAGCAGATGAGAATGAATTCTCTTGTTTGGGCTCCTTCTGCTACATATTTTGGGGTTATTTTGGTTTTATTCTCCTCTGGCCTCTGGGAAGACATGAGAGACCAGCTTCTTATCTGAATATTTTTGCTATTTGTCTCTTTATATAAACTTCAGTGCCAGGTGCATTTAATATGCCCTTATGCACTCCTTTGTAATTGATAGGGAAACATTCAAGTAATCCAATTTTTATGGAAGGGGAGATCTGAAAACAGGGATTATTTCTGAAAGAAGCCAGTATCTTAGGTTTTTCTGGACTTTGAGCACAGATTGTATTTTCATTACGAGCACAGCAAAATAGAGATGGTGGAGACCATTTGGACAGCAGAGGTTATGACATTGTGGGTGGGAACTGAACCTGGTGTAGCCAAGGAAGGATCTCTGTTTATACCGTTTTGATGGAGGTGAGGAAGAAGCCAGGGACAGAATAGTTGACCTTTCCTGTATCAGGTGGTAGTTTTTATCACACACATTAGCTGGGGGATAAAGGTTGTAGATGTGCATTTTCCCCATCCTGACTCGTGTGTGTGGTGCTGGGGCTGGTGCCAGGAGCATTTTTAAAATCAGTCAGTAATACTGGCCATGTTGCAGTAGGGATTAGAAGAGAACCGATTCCTTTTTGTTAGTTTCATGATTTGTTTGCTCTGTCTAAGGAGCTTTGGTTTTAGAAAGTCAGTTAGTTGCTGAAGTCTTACAAAAATAGACTGAGGGAGATTGTGGAAGCTTGGAGCTACTTTAACTTCAGATTAACTAGATTCTAAGGTGATAGTGTCCCCTGGGGCTATTGGAAGGCACAAAATGGATCTGATTTACTTGATTTTAGGGACTTTGCTGCTCAGTTGCATGTGTGTCCGCTGAATGGGACTCATCTTGTGGAGGAGAGTCGTGCTTTGCAACAAGTTGCAAAGGAAGTGTGGCAGAGTGAATGCTTCCTTCCCAATCCCCCTATCCCTGACATCCCAGCCACAGGACAGCAGGAGCAGGCAGTGTTACACCAATTTTCAAGAACAACAACACAGGCCCCTCCATCTCCCTTCCATCACTGGGAAGGTCATGAAGGAGCTGGGCTGAGTTTAGTGAAGGACTGACAAGGAGCTTGGGGGCTGCAACAAGTGTCTCCTGGTGGGAGTCCAAGGGGCTGGGCTGCACACAGACCTGCTGCCATCCCTTTCACCCCCGGGGATGGAGCTCTGTGAGCAGGACAGTGCTGGGAGAATGATTCCAGTGGGTTTCCTGGAGGCAAGCACCAAGAATTCCAAAAGGTCAGGCTCATTTCCATGGATCAACACTTTTGAATTTTGACCAGTCCCCTGACTTAGGAATGAGCAAACCAGACCATATTCCTTTCTCATCCCAAATGCAGGCAGTTCAGACAATCAGGCAGGAAGAAATGCAGTTAAATGTTCAGATCTCTCATTATGCAAGCCATCAGTTGTTGGGGCTCACCCAGATCCCTGCTGGTGGATCCCTCATTCCCCCTCACCACCCTCCACCCAGCTGGGTCTCCTTGACCCAGCCAGGTCCCTCATCACCATTGTTCTCAACTGGGTTGTTAAACATCTTGTTCTGGAGAAGTGTTGCTGCTCTGCTGAAAGTCAAGGTCAGCTGCATCACAATTGTTCTGTGTCTCCTTAGGTGAAGACACTAATGTGAGGTTTCCTTACTGGAAGTCTTCTATTTTCCATGAACGTGTTGTTTAATTGCTCTAAAACATTAAATGCTGTAATTGTCTTTTTATGAAACAATAAATCACAGAATCCTCAAACCTCCAAAGGAGGTTGGATGGAGGTGGTGATTGCTGACTGCACCAAACACTGTGGCTATTGAGGGGAACTACCTGACAGTGAATTTTAGGGAATGGCTGGAGCTCTGAACTGTTGAGGCTTTGTCTGCTGGGGTCTGGCATGATTGAAAGGAGCCTTACAACCCCAATTTGGGCTCAGTGAAATGTAACAGCTCTGTTGGCAGGAAAGAAAGGCACGGTGAAAATTGTGCTTGTGTTCTGGGCTGCAGTGGGACCCGGTGCCTGCTCGGTGCACCACGGGCAGTCAGGCTGGGACAGGAAAACTCCCAGGCAGGTCTCAAGCAGAGATTATGCAGGAAAAAACGAAACTAAATTTCACAGCTCTCCTCCTGCTTGTGCTGTGTGAGATAGTAAGTCATGTAATGAAACACCTTAGAATGTTTGCCACCTCTCTAGGCTGAGTGAAAGGGTGACATTGAAACAAGTTAATTGATTGAATATGTATGGGTATTAAGAGTCTCCCGATAACAGCCACAAACAGTCATACAGATGAGAATGTTCTGCCTCGAGGATGCAGCACGCTTTGGGGTTTATTTTTCTTCTCAGAAGACTTAGAAGGAAACAGAACATCTCTTTTTTTATTCTGACTTCTGAAAGTGTTGTCCAGGAAGGCAGAAAACTGACATTTAAGCTCATAAAACTGAAATTAGGAGAGAAAGTATCTCGAGTGTGGTTCTCTTCTATGTGTGAAAATAGCTGCTGGAGGAACACAGAATGCTCAGATTGGAGAAGGAGCCTTTTGGAAGGAGTGGGGGGGTGCTGGTTGCCTAGTGCTTTTCCCTGCCTTCCAGAGAACCTGTCATCCCTGCTTTTTGGTGAGGAGATTGTGTTTTATGCAACAGAGGTAATGAAAAGTGCGAGGTTTGGGATAAGAAGGGCTGTGTTAGAGACAAGACACTGTGAGGTGATTCTCCACAGCCTTAGTCAGCTCTGCTGCGTCCTGAGCACTGTGCCTTACGAGTTTGGGGCATCTGCTCTCCTTTACAATCCACATCTCTTGTCCTGTTGTGAGAGCAGCAGGTTAGAGCGCTGGAGCAGCTTCAGAGCCCAGTGGTTCCAGTGGGGCTCCCCAGCAGAGCTGTTCCTGAGCTAACTGGGCAGAAGGCAAAGACATCCCTGGGTTTGGAGGCTCTTGGTAGCTGCCTTTGACTTTGAGAAACAGTCCAAGCATTGAGAATGGGATCAATTATGTTCTTCTTGTGAGGATGGAGGGGCTGCAGTTGCTTTTCATTTTTCTGTCAGTAGAAATAGGCCGTGTTCTTATTATAGCAGATTTTTATATGTGTGTAAATATATTTATTCTTTTTATAACTGCCAAGACAATCTCTTATCTTTATGGATTTGTTGCAGACGGTCTCAAGTAGATCTTTCATTTCTGTTGTGTTTTATAACTGTTGTAAAATGTGCTGTGTGTTGCTGTTTTTAACGAACATGACTCCGATTAAATATAAAAGATGATTAATCATTGCGTGAACATTGGAATTCTCGGAGAATTTTTACACGACCACTGTGCTAAGTTGTTTACCTGCTTTTTATTTTCCTGCTGGAAGAGCTGTGTGTTTTCTGTGCCCGACCTTAATGTACAGCCTGCCTACAGGAGCTCAGGAGGGGTGGTTATTTCAGGTTTTAAGAGGCACTATTCCCAAATACTTGCTTCACTCTCTTTGTAAACTGCAAGAACATTTCCAGTGCTTGGCTCTGGCAAGGCTCAGAGAGCCCAGCCAGCCAAGCAAAACCAAAAAAGCTGAGCATTTATACTCCAGCATCCCATTTTGAAATACAGCTGGAAAATACTGCCTTTTAACCACCAGCAGCATCTTCCCCCTCCACGCTTTGCCACTCCTCCGCCCCTGCACACACCCCCACCTCTCTTATCGATTAAACACGAACAATTTTGGTGCAGAAGGTTGGCAAAACCCCTTTTGGTGGCAGTTCGGGCTCGTCTGAGCGAGCGCTGCCGTAAAGCCCGACCGGCGAGCGGGGCGGGATGGCGAGAGCAGCTTAACAAAGGGGAAGCCTCAGCCCTGGCCCACCCTCGGTGTCACACGGGCAGATGGCTTTGGTTGTGCTGCAGCTGCCGGAGCCTCCCGGCATTCCAGGCTGTGCCTCGGGCATCCCTCGGGGCTCTGGTACCCACCAGGGATCCGGCACCCACGGGGATCCATCACCCACCAGGGCTCACCCCTGCACAGAGCCCAAACAGCCAACAGCAGGAGGGTGAGAGATGGTTAAAACCCAGGGAAATCTTGGAAGAAGGGGAGTAGAAGCAAAATGTAAAGGAAGAGACAAAGTGTGGCACGGTCAGCGCGGAGTGGTGGTGAGGGAGGGAGGGGGCTGAGAGGGAGCTGAGGGTGCAGCAGGGATTTCTGCAGGAGGCAAACTGAAAAGGTGGGCTGAACACCTGAAAGGAAAGGCAGCAAGTAAGAGAAATTAAAAGTATTTTAATGAAGCTTGCTAATGAAAATCTTGGCTTGTTGCTTGCCGGCTTGGAAGGGGGCAGGGGGTCTGCTCTTGGCTGGGGGGTGTCTTGTCACAGCAACTTGTGCAGTCCTGGAGGGATTCTTGACTTCAGGAGGTGCTGCTGGCAAGGTGGGGGCCCTCAGAGCAGGCAGAGTGTCACATTTTTGGCTGTAAAAAAAGTTACTGGGCCCTGTAAATCTGAACGTTTCTACTAATCTTTCTTCAGTGAGGTTGAACTGGAAGTTCACATGCTGATGAAATGCGTGGTATTTAAGTGTGCTGAGATCTGTTCTGCATCCCTGCTTTGTGGCACAGGTTTTGTGTTGTTTGGGCTCTGTTGTTTCTCTTCAGTGGACCATCTTACATCAGTTTTGCAGCCTGGGTCTTGCACCAACTTTTTGTGGTTGAAGAGTGAATTAAAGTTTAAAACAATGAAGCTTTTGGGATGCCCTTCTTTAGTCAAGAACTTTTCTTTGCTCTAATCTGGAAAAAATGTGGTTTGTCTGTTGCTCACTGTGAGGGGTTTTTCAGGGCTGGCTTGGGGGGGACAGTAAAGTTTTAACACATTTATGTTGCAGGGAGATGTGATTGTTTTACATCATGTCCTTGGACTGGCAGAATCTTCTGAGATGGGCTGCTTGTTTGAGCAGCCATTCTGGTGAATAGTGGCTGGTCTGTTCAGATGTTTATTAATATTGCTTGTGCTTGTCTTTATGTCTTTAAATATATAACTTTTATTTTGACATGGAAGTACCTGTATACAGTGGAGTAACTTTCTGGTTTTTTAGTTACATACCAAAATAACCTTGTTACACAGACACTGCTTATGATGGGAAAAAGAAGTATTTTAGTGAACCTGAGTTGCCTCTTAAAGGAGGAAAAAAAAGCCCCACTTTTTTATTAGTCTGGGTGTTCCAGCCAGGCAGAGCTATTCCTTCAAGTGGCTTAATGAAGATTTGATTGATTTATTTTGCTCATCTGGAGAGTGTGTGGATTACCTCTGTCAATATTGGGCATGATAAATGAGGGCTGGGCACTTACAGAGCAATCTGAATTATTGGAGCCGTTCAGGAATTAAGCAGTGGCTTGATTCAAGAGGCATTACAAGGAGAAAATGCTGAGTGCATTTTGGGATCCTCTGAAGTAGCAGATCATGGTACAAATCGATGACCAGAAACTGATCTTAAACGTGTTTGTGTGTGGGCCTGGGCTCAGACTGCTGAAGGAGGGGTGGTTGTGTTTTGGTGCAGCTTCCAAGCCAAGCTGGAAGGTGTTCTTTGGCCACGTGCACACCCAAAGGACAAGGCTGGGGTGGGATTGCTGGGTGCAGTGCAGTGCCTTGGGATCACAGAGGAGGGCAGAGAAGGTGATGTAATTGCTCTCTTGGGAGAGCAAATCAATAGGAAAAAATCTCTTGTTGTTTCTGCTGTCATCTTTTAGCCAAAACAAGGGAAATTAAGAGTTGGATTAGATCATTGTAGTCGTGCCACCTTAGTTTTCTTAAGCTTTGTTTTGTCAAGTCTTGCCAAAAAGCCTGTTTATTGGGCAGTGCTCTTCCCTGGGTGGCTGTGTGTGCACAGGATGTGCCAACAACTGCCCTGAAAGGCTCTGGGGTTCCTCTCACAGGTGCCCTCACTCTCCTCTGGCAGCTGGGGCTTCACGTAAAGATGGGCCTGAATGCCTCTCACTGGCACAAAGTAGTGAAGAGAAGGATTTCAGCTACTTGTTTGTCATGTTTTCTCACCCGTGTTTCTGTTTCCACTTGCAGATTTCGGATCTTTGTTTGACTTGGAAAACGACCTTCCCGACGAGCTGATCCCCAATGGCGAGTTGGGCCTTTTGAACAGCGGTGGGAACCTCGTTCCAGATGCAGCTTCCAAACACAAACAGCTGTCGGAGCTTCTGCGGGGCAGCAGCGGCTCCTCCCTGACCCCGGCCCTGGGCAATGTGAACTCGGGCAGCCCCGTGCAGCAGGGGGTGGGGGCTGCAGTGCAAGGGCAGCCCAACAGCACCAGCATGGGCGCTCTGGGTGCCATGGGAAAGAGCCCTCTGAACCCGGGAGACTCGTCTGCTCCAGGCCTGGCCAAGCAGGCAGCCAGCACCTCTGGACCTACCACCCCTGCATCCCAAACCCTCAACTCCCAAGCACAAAAGCAAGTGGGCATGGTGACGAGCAGCCCTGCAACATCACAGACTGGTCCTGGGATATGTATGAATACTAATTTCAGTCAGACACACCAGAGCCTTCTCAACAGTAATTCTGGTCACACTTTAATGAATCAGCCTCAGCAAGGACAAGGGCAGGTAATGAATGGATCTCTTGGGGCAGCTGGAAGAGGAAGGGGAGCAGGAATGCAATATTCTGCCCCTGCCATGCAGGGGAATGCAGGCAGTGTGCTGGCAGAGACTTTAACCCAAGTGTCTCCACAGATGGCTGGGCACACCGGGCTGAACACAGCACAGACAGGAGCAATGACTAAAGTATGTACATGCCATTTATTATATTCTATTTGTTGCGCTTGTTTTTTCTCCATACAGGTGTTTAGGAAACATAGTAGACCCTTTTTTTTGGAATAGAACTAAAGGATGTGCTTTCTGGAGTCTGTAGCTCTCAGTTTCAGGCACTGGTGATATCCTAAAAGCAGGATAACTGAAGCAGTCCTGCTCATGTAATCAGAAATGAAAGCTCTTGTTGCAAAAGACATCCTTGAAGTTAAAAGTTGGAGAGTGCCTTAGCAGGGTGGATTAGAAGAGGGTAGTGTAATCCTGCAGAGAGGGAGCAGGTGATTTCTCCTGTGCAGGATCTCAGTTCAGCTGCCAGACAACAAACAGCACCTTCTAAAGCAATGTGAACCTGGTGAAAACACTTGTGCACTGAGGGCAGAGGTGTAGCAATTGCCCCTCTGTAAAGGACCTCTGCCAGCAGCTCTGTAGCAAGTGCTTTCTAAACATGAAGGAACTGATCTGGGAACATCAGATTCCACATGGATTGCCAAGCTAATGCAAACTCTTTGAAAGGGAAGGGCAGAAGTGGCCATTGCCCAGGAGGGCAGGAATGTGTACCTGGGAGTACCTGCCTCTGTCATGGGGCAGTACAGTTATTGCTTTGTTGTGCTTTGCTTTTGAGGTGTGAGTTAGAGCAGTGTTTTGGCTGCTGTTCCTCCTGCCTTGTGTCTTACCTGTTGTCTGTGTTGCTCTGATACAGTTCCTTCTGGAAATTTTGATGGCAAACCCACCATGTTCTGATACATAGAAAAGGATAAAAATTTATCTCTGATCTTTTGTCTTTTCCTACATCAGTGGCTGTTACCACTATAAATTATTAACGTGTAAATGTTAATGCATTGATGTGTTAGGAGCTGTGAAAAAATTGCATTGCCTGACATGAAGGTGTGTGTCCTGTGCTCTGAAGGGTTGCTGATATCACTGTGGAGTTTTGTACAGTTAATTTACCTTTTTATGGATAAAAAACATTCTGCCTGTAGTGAAGGAGACCCCTTTGCTTAAGGAAGAGCTGCTTGTGGTCTCTGTGAAGGTCAGAGCATCTCAAAGTGGATGGAGCTGTTTGCAGCCTCCAAAACTGCTAATTTTGCTGTGTGGAGCAGATTGGTGTGCACAGACAGAGAGTCAGCTTATCTCTCATTTGTTTGCCTTTGAAATTTGTGGGAAGGGTGACAAATTCCAATTATCTGGCTTATTTCTGTAAACTTACAGAAATCTAAGTTCTGTGAGAGCCTGGTGGGGAAGGTTTTAAAGGTGGGGTCTTGTGTTTGAAACAAACCCACCCTGCTAAGGAATGGGCCAGCACTCAGACAAATCCCATATTTCAAGGACTCATTCCAGCTGCAAATGGATTCAGCAGCTGGGAGGGTGACCCAGACTTTCTCAGTTAACATGTGTTTAAGGAGCAAAGCAATGTTAGTCTGAACAAGGAACACGTTGGCAAAGGATAGTGAAAGGGTGATAAAATGATGGGGCTGTGAAGGTGCACTTCAGGGAAAACCATTTTGAAAACTTGGCCAGCTCACAGAAATTAGGAAGATTGGTGTTTTCCAGGGCTCCATCTCTTGTTGAGCAAGATGAAGCTTAAAAGCATTGTGTTTCCTTAGCTTTTAAAGGTTTTATTTTATTGGCATTTAATTTTCTCTTGGTAAGGTGAGCTCAGTGTTTTGCACAAAGATTTTGGGTTTCCATTTTGGAGCAAATACTTGATCCCTAAATTTTCTTCTGCCAAGCAGCAGCATCCTGTCTTTTTGCCATTTTCCTTAAATAGGGATTTGAGGCTTGGTATCCTTTTCCAGTTTCTTCCCATCCCCCAGTTTATTGTCCTAAAAGCATTAGCTTTTCCTTATGGATGTTTCAGTGATGAGGAAAGCTGTTCAGAAAAGTGAGGAAGCACTTCAGTGAGTTTGCCTGTTATCCTGAAACTGAAATTCCTGCTGAAGGACAATGTGGGTTCGTTCATTTTTTCCCCTCCTGTTCCCTGATTTTTGCCACTTAATGTTTACAGCTTAAAAGATTTGAAGGGCTGCAATAAAAGTGGGGAGAGAGCTGATCTGCCTAATAGTGAATGTGCCCAATTTGGCTCAAAGGCTTCAAATGTGGCTAACATTGTGCCTGAAAAACTGTATCAAGGCTGGAAGGGAATTCCCTGCATGGTGACTATGGCCATATCCTAAAGGGGGGAAAGAGGTGTGAGGTACAAATGCAGAAAACAAATCTAAAAGCACTTTTTAAACCAAGATTTTCTCACTGCATTTAAAATAAGTGATGTGCATCACTGCCTATCCTCATTCAAGTCCAGCTCAGTAGCCACTTCTCCCAGTCCATGAGCCTGTGGGACTCGTGACCCTTGATGGTTTGGGACCAGTTTTGTTGGGCAGGACCTTGTTCTGTGGTGGTTTGTTCTAAATCTTTGTTAGTAAATGACTAATCTAGGGAAGTCCATTGCTTTTTCTGGTTTTCTTTCTTGTGGTATGTTTTTATAAGCACTCTTTCTAGTAAGAGGAAAAGAAGGAAAGTATCCAGAGTCTGGTCACTGCACCTGCTCTCAGAAGTAACTGGGATTCATTTCATGCAGATCATCATGAGCCAATATTGTTAATTTTGGGCTGGACTGGCCATTTGAAGGTAGAACTGAGCATGGTAACTGCAGCTCATGTTTGTGTGCTCATGTTTCATAAGCCCAGGTGGGGATAAACCTTACCCTAACCAAAAAAGGGGGGTGGAAAATAACCAATTCCCCCTGTCACAGGGCCAGAAGGTGCTGGTGTGATGACAGATGTTTTGGAGAGATTGAAGTTTAATAGTTGCTCAATCTGTAGAGGTGTGAGCAGAGGATTTAATAGATTTTAGGAGATCCTCCCAAAGACTTGTGGTTTTGAGCTCCTGAGGTCACCTGGAAACCTCTGAGGAACCTTCTCCTCCATGCTATTTGAACATCTCTGCTCCCTTCACTGCCACACTCCTGTCACAGTTTTGTTTGCAGCTCTGGCATTGTAGCCCTGTTTTCTTGGATAGTTTTTGTTTGACTGGTTTGAAGTTCTTGAAAAAAAACAGCTTTAAAGAGCAGAAGGATTCTTCCTGGAATGATTATCCCTTGATGGGGGTAGAGGAACAGATCACATTGTCACAGCCATCTCCAGTAGCAATGAATTGTCCTATTGTGTTGTAGCATGTTTTTGTTAAGTCCATTAAGTCCAGCAAACGGGTTCAAACCATCTAGAAAATCTTGTCAGAGTTGTTTTTTTAAGCTTGTTGGCTGTTGAACATGAGCAGCAGCAGCAAAGCTGAGCAGACAGGCCTTGCCTCCAGAGGGATGAGCCCTTCCTTGGAATCTCTTGCTGTGGGAGCTCGTCTGTTCCAAGGGAGGCATTTGAAGCCTTCCTGTTGTTCAGTGTGGCTGGCAAAGAGCTTGAGGTTGTGTTTCTGTGGCTGAGCTGTTGGATAGTCTTGCTGAGGTGCCTTCCCCTTGTCCTAGCACTGCTGTCAAAGCCTGTGCAAAGTCAGAGGAAAACCTTGGAAGGTTCCCATTTATTCTGTAGGGTTCTCAGCCTTCCTTTGTGCACTCTGATAAGAGTTCTGGCCAGTGACTCACCCAATTGGTACTTGTGCTCTTTCCCTTGAGAGGCAGTAAAGTCCCATTCAGACCAGAGGGCTCTCCAGTGTTTCCAGGCTGTAACGCCTCCTCACACAATTCTCTGAAAGGCATCACCTTTTTGCAGTCCTTGCAGAGCTGTAGCACTCCAGGAGGGATGTGCTGGTGCCCAGCAGCAGGAATTTAGGGAGAAGCCTGTGGCTGTGTGGCTGATGATCTGCAGGAGCCCTTGCTGCTGACCTGCAGTGAAGCTGCAGCTTGCTGGGGGCTCCTTTCAAGGTGTTTTCCTTTACAGAACTAATAAACCTACCTCAAGTTCAGTTTTCTTTCTGAAAGGTGTGGTTTAATCAAGCATTAATTGGGTTGTGTGTGCCCCAGAAGATGATTAAGCCATTTGGTCAAATCTTAGTCTAAACCTGTGAATAGATCAGGAGAAAATGGTTGTTTATTTTCATACCAGATTATGAGGGTTACAACATTATCAGTTGGTTGTTTGGGTGCTTTTTGGGGGTTCCTTTTGAAGATTGTACATTTTGAGTAACCTCATTGAAAGCTCTCAAGGAAAATATTTGTGTTGCTATCAAGTAGAACCTGCCTGGCAGAGAGAAACTGATAGAAGAGCTGTCCTGGCTGTCAGATCTTCCAGGGCAGGAATTCAGGAGGGGATCTGGGAGCAGTGAGTTTGGACACAGAGCTCCAAGTGCTGCATACAGGGGTTCTGTTACCTCTGTGTGTGTATTTAAGCCCCACTGGAAGCTGATCCCAGTTACTTTTGGATTGATATCAAAATGTGAATAGGCTCAAAACAATCTCTAACTGTGCAAACCCAGGTCTGCTCTGCTGCATTGTTTCCTGTGAGTTCAGGAGAGTTTTTTCTCGAGGCTATATTGGCCTGATTTGTTTGAACAGTGTGTGTTTTCAGCTTGGTTTTAGTCAGAAGAGCCACATGGCAGCTGCTTGTTGCAGCAGGAGAAGGTTCAGACTAGGGAAGAGGAGCAGCTCTTACCAGAAGTGAACTTCAGGAAACAGTAAAACCATTTTTTATTTCTACCAAGAGAATAACCAGTTGTCTTGTGTTCTCTTTTATTGTTGAGCTATAAAAGGTGGATTCTGTTATTGTTGTTGTGAGAGTTGGTATTTGTATAATACACATGCTTTGGACAAGCACGTTCACAGTTTGGCTCCTTTTTGTTATTCCCTGAGTGGTGTTTTGGTGTTGGGTATTAATCTTGAATAAATTGAATAAGATAATGATGTTAAAGAGGAAGAATTCTGGTGCAGGACTTCGATGGTGTGTGTAGTTATGTTATTTGTCTCGGTGTTGTGAGGAATCTGTGCTAAGGAAAATTTGTGATGAGAAACAATGGAGCCAGCCATTCATTTCAACAGCCAGATCCTCCTGTTGATGGGGAATTAAGGCAGCTGAAGATGTTCCCATTGCCCTGTGTGTTCTAACAAACTGCTGGTGCTGTTCCTTCCTCTGGTGACTCTCAATCTGTCCGAGGTTGCTGTGATTGTTTTACCATGACTCGCAGTGGATTTGCTTCTCCTCCGTGGGGCTGTCTGTGCTGGGCTGCCCAGCTGCCTGTCCCCAGCAGCCCCTGCCTCTGGCAAACACCAGGAGCCATCCAAACCAGACTCCAGATATCCCCATTTCAGGGCAACACCAGGAGCCATCCAAACCAGACTCCAGATATTCCCATTTCAGGGCACTCCCCAATCCAACGGTGCTTGCTCAGGGCTGTTTAAATAACAAGCACCAAAGCAGTGTTTTTACTGAGCAGAGACATATGTGCCTTTACAATCATACAGACAGCAAGGGGATGTAAATGCAGAGAAACACACCACAGCAAAGCTCTCTGGCTCGTAGTAAAATGAAAGTCTCCAAGGCAGTTTTGTTTTGAAACATGACCGTGCAAAGTGCTGCTCCACAGATGAGTTTGCTGATACGTCGAGGAGATTTGGTGGCTTAAAAAGCTCCCTCACCACAGCTATTACTGCTGGCACCTGAAAGGGAGCTGTTTCCTATTCCTGGGACATGAATTAAAGCTCCTCTGCAGTTGTGCAATGCCACTGGAGATCTCTGCAGCGATAGGCACTTGGCTGGTGCAGCTCTCAGGGTTCACTTGGGCTCCAGGGCTGCCAGAATCAGAGCACTCAGCCTTGGGGGGACAAACCCCAGCTCACATCCCTCTCCTCTCTGGGAACTTGCATGGGGTTATCATCCAGCTGACAAAAATTGCATGGTGTGGGATCTTTCCAGAGGAGAATTGGGCCATTATCTTTGGCTGGGGTAACACAGCACAAACATCAAGGATTTTGCCACTAACCATAAATTGTGTTATTACGGCCTTGTAATTCTTCAGGTTTTGTTGGTGGAATGGTATTGATTTCTAAGAAGTGTGTCTGAAAGAAGGTTTTGGAAGTGAAACCAACAGAGCCACCAGTTCTTTTTGGAAGGCACAGATTAAAAGCAAGATTTGCAGTGTTGTTTCAGGTTTATCAAAATGACATGAACTTCCAAGTTCTTCCTGACTGAAATGACTTCTTTCTAGTTTTCACACTGCTTTCACGTATCTCCTGCTGCTGTTCATAGTTTGGTTTTTTTAATACACAGGCAAAAAGTGACTCAGATGTTGAGAGGGAGGAAAACCTGCCAACTGAAACGTTGGTGTGTAGAAGTTACGAAATGCCTGGTTACTTCAGTCAGAAGGAAATGTCTTTGTCATAGTAATTTTCTTAATAGACTCTAATCACGCAGGTAGATATGATTTCACAGGAGCCTTGCTGATGACAGGACCTTTTAGCAGTTCTCAAAACTTGCCCTTACTTAAAAGAGAAATTTAGTGTTTGTGCTTGACAGGGAGCTGTGATTTTATTGAGAATCCTGTAATTGGAAGGACAGACAGAAAGGTATCAAAGCAGGTGATATTAAGATCAGAAAATTAATTGCTGGTGATCTGTTTATTTAGAAAAAAGGCAATGCAGGAAACTTGGAAAATGAAAAGTGTGTCAGCCTTCCTGAGGACTGGATCAGCAGTGAGGGGAGACCATTCTCCCCCTGCCACCTCCACAGGTGAAAAGCACTTCAACCATCAGGCAAAAAATAACATTGTGTTGGAAAGTTGCACTTTGGAATTTTGAAATCCCCTCACTCCCACAGGGGGCTGGAATTGCAGTCCAAGAGGTTACACAGAGCACAGCAAAACTGCCTTTGTAGTGGCAGATTATTCTTCTCCTTGATGAACTTTTAAACTAGAAAAGATGTTTCAATCCGTAGTTCCCTCCCTCAATCTCCAAAAATAATCCTGATTTCTTATTGCCACAGTTGCTGGTTTACCCTGGGGGGCTGAGCATAAGGAATGGCCAAACATAATGGCATTTTCCTTTCTTCTTGTGAATGTTTGGAGGAAATACCTGGTGGGTTTTGTGTGGAAGGTTTTGTGTATGACATCAGTGTAGTTTGCTGAGTGGTACCTGCTCATTTCTCCTCCTCCTGCTGCAATGAGGAGTATTTTTATTTACTCCAGAATGGCTGTGGGGTGAAGGGAAGTGGCACACTAAGCTTATTGCTCATGTTTTAACCCTCTGTATGTCACCCATGAGATGGCTTCAATTCTGAGACCAGAAATACTTCGCAGAACTGAGATTTAAATGAATGAGGACTTGAGGTGATTTTTGAACCCTTGGTGCTACAAAAACTATGTGTAATAACACTTGGAAATGTCTGTGCTGGCGAGTTTTGAAGATGCCCAAGCCCCAGAGTGTCTGTATGTGCAAATCTGCTTTAGGTTTGGCAAACAAGTGTCCAGTGCCCAAAAAGCAGTACTTTTGTTTTAGAATGAATCATAATGAAAATACAGCATATTAAATATAGGAACATCCTTGCCAAAAAACCTATGAAATAGACTTCTAAAGGAGAGGAGTGAATAGATTATTTAATGTCTGGCATGCTGCTGGTTTGGGTGGTGGAAAGGTTGTGTGTTCCTGGAGTGACTGCAGCATTCTGCTGTCCTGGCTCCGTGGCTGCTCTTTGAGAGGCATTTTTGGAAACCAACACAAATCAATGCCCTCTGAAACTTTGGGCAAATTGACTTCATTAAATAACTGCCTTTAGGATGGGAGGATCTTTGTACCCTGGAAATGGGCAAGTGTTGGAAGACCATGAGTCAAAACTAAGATGTCAGTGTTGGAATAAGCTGTGATTGTTTCCCTTGTCTGATATGGGGTGAGATTCACCTTGGGCTGAAATCATCCCCTGTGCAGTTGTGTGCCTCGTTTGTTTGCACTGCTCAGTTTTAATCGTGTTTAAAGACAACCAAAAATTCTTGTCCTCTTTAAAAACCTGTTAGGAATTGTCTCTTGAGAGCTCCTGGGAACTGTTCAGTCTTCAAGGCGAGCACCTTTCACAGAGGGACTGGAAATGTCACGGGAGCTCTTGCAGTCAGTGTGGTGTTTCAAATCAAACATATTTGGCTCTTAAAGTTATTTAAAAATTGTTTTAGCAGTGTCAATTATTTATAGCTGCATTTCTCCATAGTTACTGTTAATGTCAGGCTGTGATATTTGTGCCAAGTGGTTGTTTTGAGTAAGCACTATTGATATTTGTTTCTTATAATGCATTTAATGTAACCTGTAGTGTGAGTTTGTTTCTTGTCTCTTTGATTTTTCTCCCGGGCCTGGATTGAATAGTTACTACTTTTAGAGGAACAATCTCTCTCTTCAGCATGCCCACTTTTCCTTTAGGATTCCTGCCTGTCAAGGAGAGTGTGCATTGTAAGGGAAGGACAGAGAATCTCTCTTTTCATTATATTTCTGAGATCCTTTTCCAGTTGCTCTTACTCTGCAGAGCTGTTCTTGCCTTCCCCCTCCCTGAGGAATATCCCATCACAGGCCCTGCTGGATAAAGTATCCTCAGGGAAGATAAATTGGGAGAGAATCTCTTAAACAGCACTCCTGCTTTTTCTCACCAAAACGGCTTATTCCTTACCACAGTAAATGTTTGGGGCATGGTGTGCCCCCTGTTCACTGCAGGCAGCTCTGGGCACTGCTTTGGGGGCTCTTGGGTCCCTTTTTGAAATGCTGATGTCCAGTCTCAGGAAATAAAGGAACGAGCATGGAGACAGTTTGAATTTCCTGTTTTTAGAATCCCAGGCTGGTTTGGGTTGTAAGAGACCTTAAAGTCCATCTTGTTCCATGGGCAGGGACACCTTCCACTATCCCAGGGTGCTCCAAGCCCTGTCCAGGCTGGCCTTGGGCACTCCAGGGCTGGGGCAGTCACAGCTTCTCTGGGCACCCTGTGCCAGGGCCTGCCCACCCTCCCAGGGCAGAATTCCTTCCCCATATCCCACCTAACCCTCCCTCTGGCAGTGGAAGCCATTCCCCCTTGTCTAGTTCCTAAACTTCTTTTGATGAAATACAGGAATTGGGGGAGGGCAGGGATCCTCAGCTGAGAACTGTGTTATAAAATCCTGGCTTTGTGTGACTGCAAATGTGGTTTAATTCTCACTGAGGCTTCTTCTGGAAGTAACTCAGAAGATTTTGGCCTGTGAATAAACAATCAGGTATGTCGAGGTGTATCTTCATTGCATTTCAGTCTTTCAAAATCCTTTTAAGTGTTGTAGAATTACTCTTTGTGTCCAAACCAGATTTTCTCAATGAAACAAACCTTTGGAACACATTTAGTTAATTTTGTGGTTCTGGTTCAGTTTCTATTCGTGTGTACTAAGACTAATTCTTGTTTATCTAAAGAAAGCCACTTGTTCTGCTTGGCACTCATAAAAGCTCTTGAAGCAATTGGAATACATTGATCAATTGTGGCTAATTAGCCATTAGAGCTTTGAAGTTGTTATTTGCAGAGGTGACACTCATTACAAAGTAAATCTTCTGAGCTTTATTCCTGATTCAGAAGTGCAGCAGTGATGCTGAGTGCAGAAGGTGTAGTGTGTTGTAGTCTAGTCCCCTGTGTTTGTTCTCAGGCTGCTGCAGGATTTTGGAGACATTTTCATTCTCCAGGCATCTCTACAAGGCAAGCATATGATTATTCCTTTTTCTTTTCTTGGGAAAGGTTGATTTGTAGTTAAAGGTATTAAGAGTTTGTCCTCTGTATATCCAGTCATTTGTAAAGAGCGTTTTCCCTCAAAATTCTATCTTTTGCATTTCAGTAAGTGTGGGGAAACATTTGTTCATTTATTTAATGGTCTTGGAATACTTAAATTTCTCTTTGACCTCTGGGAAATGCTTGGAAGAGAATTTCAAATCTTATTACAAGTGGTCATAAAACACCTGCCTTCCTCTTAATGGGATTTTTAAAATTTTATTTTTAGTTTTACCAAATCTTTTGTAATAAGGGATGAGGTAAAATAGTTATTCCTGGGCATTTGAGTGTTTTTCTCTGAGTTAGCTTACCACTGGAGAACAGGACAATGATTCCTTCATGGATCTGTTGTGGCTTTGGTTATAGCAATTTGCTTAAAGAGGTGGGAGAGTGGAGGCTTGGAGCACAGGCTGGGCTTCCTCTGAGTGCTGGGAGCCAGATCATCATTTGATTCTCAAAACTGATTCTTGAAATGTTACCTTTTTTAAGGCATTCTTGTTGCTGACTTTAAAAGTGAGTATTTTTAGCTGAGTGTCCTGTCAGCCTGCCAAAGCTGCAGGTTGGTTTAGGTGAGCTCTGGCATTGCCACCATTCTCACACTGCAACTGAATTAACCCTTTTTTGTTGTTTTGGTAGCACCACTGGCTTTCTGCCATAAAATGATTAATCTTTTCCTTGCCTCTCCATCTGTCCCTCTGGCATATACATTGCAAGTGCCACGGTGACTCTCTCTTGGAACACGTTACTATAGGATGAAATAGTAATTAGTAGAGACTGACTTTTTTTTGTCAGTAAACAGATGCAAGATGATGCCAGCATAGTAAAGACAGCCTGTCCTTCCCCTTCCCCAGCAAGCACCAACTCCTGATGGACCTGCCTTTTGTGCTTCTCCAGGGGCTGTAACCAGGGAGGTGGACCTTGCTCTGTGGTGGAGCTCTGTGCTCCATTCCAGAGGCAGATAAGAGTCCAAAGAGCAAAGTCCTCGGTGTGTGCCTGCCTGCAGACCTGCTCTTTGGGGAGGGACATCTGCTCTTTGGTCCCCAGCCCTGGGGGCAGTCGTGGCAGCAGCACGCAGGGACTCAGCAGGGATAACTCCAGGGGGTTGGTTCCAGCTCCTGGAGCTCTGGGACTTGTGTCAGACTCACCTGGGACCTGGCAGGGAAGTGGTGCAGGTGGCAAAGTCCCTGTCTCCTTGAGTTACTGCTCTGGGAAGCAGGAATAAGCCTTTCTGTCCTCTTTCCCTGTCACTAACAGCATTAAGAGCAGCTGAATTATCTGTCACTCTGAATTTCTGAGGCCCTCCATTACCCAGAGCAGATCTACTCTTTCATTCACAGTACTTTGTATACTTCAGCTGTAACTTCTGACATCTCAGACACCCAGCTGGTTGATTTCCTTGTCTTGGGGGAGAGAGGAAAGTGCCAAAGAAAGAAAGTTAAAATTACTGAAGCCAGGCAAGGTGACATGCTGCTTGTTAGCACAAACATTTCAGTGGATGGAAAGAGAGAAGGAGGGAACAAAATGCTGAGCTTTTTAACCAAGCTGCATGTTGAAAGCCCAGGTTTAAGGGAGGTGTGGTAATTTGATGACAAACTATTTGAAGGGCTAATCTGATAATGGATATTAAGTGACTAGTTTTGTTGAGGCCCAGAAGAGGGAAGTAAAGGGTACATGGGATGGCATGGGCAGTTCTGAGTCATCCCTGTCCTGCAGTTTGGATCTGGGGGTCTTGGTGGGAAGGGCAGGACTCCCATTTCATGCCAGCTTGCTCTGGTTTATAGAAGGAACAAAAGAGAGAGTAGGAAAGTGTCCCTAATGTGTCAGTGGTGTAACTGCGGGTTTGAGTGGAGCATGGGACATGCTGAGTAGCCATGGGTTACTCAGGGTGGGAGTGTGTGTGCACATTGATGTCAGCCTAAAGGTCCTGGTGATGTGTAACCCCAAAAGTCCAGCTCAGGCATCAAAAACAGCCCCAGAGTTTGTAGCAGCTCGTGAAAGGTGGAAGCAGTTCTTGAGATTTATATGTTGTATCCCACGGGCTCGTTTCATTCCTCCCAACACTGGAAGGAAGTGTTGGAAGCAGGGGGAATGTCCTTCCTTGCAAATGCTGGGATTCAGAGGGAGGCAGGTGTGCTTTAGAGAGCAGTTCACAGTGCTGAGCAGCCAAGCTCTGACCTGTGTGACTCCTCAACACTGCTGTCAGTTTGTGGAGGTCTGGCCTATGAAGAGATCACATCGAGGATGCCTCTGCTTCCTCTCTTCTTAAATTATGACATGCACATTCTGTTCTCTGAAATAATATAAATTATTAATCTGGCGCTTACAGTTAAATTGATGTTTAGCTTTTATACCACAGACTAAGCCCAGAGTAACACAGGGATAGTGGTGGCTCACTAAAAAGCTCACTTTTTGAGTTCTTCCTACAGCTCTTTTGTCAGATTCAGAGGTGTAGGAACAGTTTGGTGGGAAAAAAGGCTCTGACCTTCCTATTTTTCATTGCCAAAACAAGTCACAGAGTGGCATAACCAGTAGATTGGCTGTGTGTCCTCACAGTTCTTCACAACACCCCTCCCGAGGGGTCTTCTAAGTTGTTTGCTATCGAGCTTTCAGCTCCCTCCCGTGTCCTCAGATAATCTCTGAGGTGCTGACAGGACAAGACTGGCAGTGGTAGTGGCTCCTGGAGGGCCCTGGTGCTGTGTCTGCTGCCAGAGGCAGTGAGTGATGGAGAAGGGTCTGTGCTTTGCTCCATGGAGATGTTAACCCGGGTGTCTGTCCTGCTTTAGGAAGGTGTCTGTGGAGTTCATTTAGTCCATGGCTGTGGGTTCTGTCCATCCTGGGTGTCTCTCTCAGGGCAGGAGGGCTGGGGTGCTGTCAGCTGGTTCCAGCTGCACCAGGAGCTCTCACCAGTCCATCCTCTTTGTCCATGGCAGTTCTGGCACACAGGGGCAGTGCCATTCACCAACCAGTATTATACAATTCAACATTACAGGCTGTTCTCACCCAAAAATCAAGTCCCCTTGAGCTACACATTGTGTTTCCCTGTCCCTGTTCCCAGGTCCTTGAGCAGAAGTAATCCCAGGGTGGGTTTGCCCTTGCTGAGGCAGGATTGATCCCAACTGCCTTTCCTAACACATTCCTCACATGCACCAGGGGGACTTCATCCCTTCCTGTGGCAGTGGAGGTTCTGCTTGGGCAGGGCTAGCTTGGGTGGGGGAATCTGCAGTGTTAAATAACCAGGTGGCCTTTGCTAAATGCAGATCCCAGTGTTTGAAGGGCCCACGCCCCATTGGCTTCAATGGGGTTTTTAACAGCCCATCGAACCCTTTAAGTTTCCCAGGGGCTGGTGCCTGGCAGGGAATGTGACACACCCACAGTCCCAGGTTCCCTGGCCCAGGGTCTGTGAGTCAGTGGTGCTGTGACTTCCTTCAGAGTGCACTGGCAGCCTCCACTCGACTGGCACACTGGCCATGAAGGGCTGTTAAAGGGTGAGTGAGTCTTGCTGACCACTCCCTGGCTCTCCAGTCCCCAAATCATCTCCTGGATGGGGGTCACAGAGTCCCAGTTGGTGTGGTGTTGCTGGTGTTGCACTGTTGTGGTGGCTCTTCAGCCCTCAGCAGTCCCCCAGCAGAGGGGTCCTCTGAGAGACCAGGCAAGGTGGTGAGCTGTTTAATCCCCTCTGTCTCCACAGCAGCTATCCCAAGAGCCTGTCACAATGGGGTGTTTTTGCCATATTGTCCCAGTCAGGATCACTTCAGCTTCCAGCACAGTTTGCTGTTGGAATCCCCCTGTCACCCCAGGAATGGAGATGGACTCTGCCCCTGGTGTCAGCTCCTGTGGGTCTGCTGTGCCAAGGGATCCACACAGTCCAGTAGCCCCAGTTGTCCCTTTGCCCCACCCATCTGGAGTCAGGGCCCCCTAGTTCTGGTCGTAGCACTCACTGCTCACTTACAAATATGGCCCAGAGGTCCCTTCAAGAGGCTCAGGAGTAACATCATCCCTCCTGTTCTTCTGAGGACTTGCCCCTGGGAACTGAGCAGCATTTATGCTTGGACAGTTCCCTGTGGGGGTTGTGCTTCTCTCAGCTCACATTCCTTGCCATGGTCATTCAGGTCACCTCGTGGTGTGTCCCCTCTCTCTTGAGCAGGGTGGCACTTGCCCCCAGGAGCAGAGGCTCTGGTCAGTACTGGCAGGACATGGGACATTTCCTCTTTAGTTTGCTCAAGGCTTTCAGATCTGTCCACAGTTTTGGAAGTCTTTGCACAGCCGAGGTGCAGGTGAGTAGGGAGGAAAAAAGATCTTCACATTGCCACAGTCAGGTGGCCATCTGACAGTGCCATAATTTACCTGTCCATCTCTCTTCTCAGCAGTCTTGGCAACCTGATTATCTGTGAGATCATTAACAAACCTGTGTGTGATGCCCTGCAGCTTCACCCAGCTGTGCCCAAGGAGTCAGATCCAGGTTTGGGCTTCTCTTCTGCCCCTCAGCTTTGCTGGCTTTGCTGCTTGTCCCTGCCTTTGGTTAATGGGCTCTGGTCAAGGGCTCATGTTATTTTTACTTCCCAAGATGACTTTGTCTTCTCAACTTTGTGTTGTTCTAGACAAGCAGAGGGGACTTGTGATCTTTGTAGCAGGAGGTTCCATTTTATAGAGAATTAAGCATACGAAAATGAAAGTGGTGCAAAGTCAGGATATCTCTGATTAGAGAGAGGCCTTGGGATTTTTGTGAGCTAATTCCTGTTGATGAACAGAGACACATATTATTTAAATAGAACATCAACATAATCTTAACAATTTCAGTGGTATTTGCTCACTTCCATGTTTTTCTGATTTTTCCTCTGAAGCTACAGAGCTTCAGCTCTTACCTGTTTATATGTCTCTGCTAAATGAAAAATACTTGTGAGATCACCTTTTTATTCCTGAGATCAGTACTTTAGGATCACTTCAGTCCTTGCCTTAATAAGATAAGCAAATTAATAAGCTTAAATAGTAAGCTAAATAAATGAAGCTATTAGATTGCAATTAGCCTGTCTTTAGCCATGCCTTTTAGTCCCTTGAATAGTACTTGAGGCCTCTCTGGTCCTGTCATTTTTACCTGTTTCCTTGAAGAACTAACCCAGGGTGGTGGTTGTTGCAGCTTTGCCCTTACCCAGTTGTGTTTTCATCCCTCCTGTTGGCACGTGGAGAGCCCAGGTTTGTTCCTCCAGCATTCTGCCTATTCATGGCTTCCCAAGCCCCGCCAAGCTTGTCTAGCTTTGCTGCCTTTCTTTCCAGGCTTGTTTTCTGCTTCAAAATCCAGCAGATACTGAAATGAATATTAACGATAACTATTTTTAGTTTACAGGATTGGATCATAATCAGATTACTTCAGCCAGGCTTATTTCCCACTCAGCCCGTGCTGCTTTGAGTTCCTTGATTCTCGTATCAACCTTTCAGTGTGTTTCCTACTGTGAGGCTCATCCAAATCTGATGGTGGTTATTTTGGTTTGAAATACTTGGCCTGAATAACCTCCTTCCACTTGTGTACAGTGCCACTGCTTCAAAACTCATTGAAAATCAACATTTAGCTTGGAGATAAGTTTGTTGGTTTGAGTTTCTGTTTTGTTTTTGTTTTTTGGACGAATCTGGCTTGTCCAGCTAATTAAAAAAATAATAATTTATGGCATTAACTTTACGTAGGCAGTGGTGGTGCAAGGTACAAACCCAGGAGTGTGTCAGAGGTGGGTGCTGCTCCTTGGCATGTGCCAATGCAGGTGCTTTCTCTCTCCCAGGAAAACTGAAAGTGAACTCAGCCTGTCCTGCCCGACCTTTTATTAAATTGGGAAATGTTGGAGTGAAAGGTGGGTTGGGGCAACAGAAGAGAGCAGAGTTTCCCAAGGGGAAAGGGCTAGCAAGGAGCAGAAGTATGTGCAGTTGTGTGGTTGGAGAGGGAGCTAAAAAAGGGATTGTGAGCAGGAAATGATGTGCCTGTAACAGAGAAGGGGGTTGGCAGTGCTGGGTGTGTGTCCTGGACTGCTGGAGTGAGGGAGAAGGCAGTAAATGTTAAAAGAGGAGCAAAGGGCAGCATTTATTCATGGCCTGAGCACTTGGTGTCCAGGAGGGAGTAGCTCCCTGGTGCTGGGCTGGAGGAGGAAGGACAGGGGGATGGCAGAGGTGCTGAAGGAGGGAGGAAGAACAAACCTTTAATAGCAGGAAGAACGGCAGGTGTGGAGATCCAGGCTGCTCCTGAGGTGTCTCTGGAATGAGACCGATGAGCTTCTCACTCCCATTTTATCCTCTCCAAGTTGCACCTTTGGATGAGGCTCAGCTTTGGTCACAGCCTTGCTCTGTAATATCCGTGAAACTCCAGGAATTGGAGGCAGCAGAATTGCTGCTCACTCTGAAAAGAGCTAAAAAGCCAAACCAGAGGAGGAACCCCCACACCTGCTGCTCAGAACAGGCTGCAGGGGGATGGCTCGGGTGCTCCCAGCCAGCTGAACAAAGGCTGGAAGTGCTGGGGGCTCTTTTCAGCGTGGAAGTTTGTGCATTCCTTGGCTTGTGAGAGTGGAGTGGAACACCCCATTTCCTATCCACACTTGGTAATAGATTCCGGTATCTTAGAGAGTTGCCATGGTGATAAAAAAGGGAACAGAATCTGCTTGTCTTCCTGGGATAGCAGAATTATTAAATTAAATGCTTCTTTTCCATTAAAAAAGGGTGTCATTATCATATTTCTGAGAAGAACTGTTTTAGAGCAGAAATAATGTGTTTAAGCTGGTGTCCTGCATTCATCATGACTCTTCTTCAGGCACCTCCAGCCTTGCCTTGTGCTTGGGGTGCACCTCTGCATTCCCTTGTTCCCTGGTGGAACAGCTGCCTAGAAAACACCTTGCTTGGGGAAAAGGCTGCTTTTGATGTGATGGACAGAGGTCATGGGGTTGTGGCCACAAAGAGCTGGGCAAGAAGAGAGACTTGCCCAAAATTGGAACACAGAAGCACAAGCAGAAAAGGTGGGTTGCAGAGAACGAAGCGGGATGAAAGGAGGGAGCTGCCCCAGGCTGGAGGGCAGGGATTGTGGTTGCCAAAACCAGTGGCTGTGGCAGGGACATGAACTGAGAGAGGAGAGGAGAAGGCAACAGGGAGGGAACATCCCGAAGCTGAGAACAAAATGGGAGGGAACAGCAACATCACCGGGTTTTCAGAGAGCTGCTCTCAGCTCTTGGCATGGAGAGGCACTGGCTGCCTGGCAGAGCTGGAGTAGCCCAGTCAGGCACATCCCTCCCTGCCCAGGCATTGCAGGTGGGAAAGGGAACAACTCACACTGCCTTGCTTTTTGCTTTGCTCCTTTCAGGAAAGGGAATTTAACAAACTTCAAGCCAAATACAAATCTTTGTGATGGCCCGAAGTTCCCCATGAAAACAACGGTTCTTACCAGGTTGTTACCTTCATGTCCTTGCTGGTTTATCTTCTCTGATGGCTTGTAATTACCTGGTAGTCTTCTCCTATTTTGGGAAGTATAAAAACAAAGGTCTCTGAGTATCTTCCTCCTCATTCCACACGGGGAGAACCTGGGAGCAGAGGCAGGAGCTGCAGCCTTTGAGCCTCCTGAGGCCTTTGCTTGGGAGCTACAGGTTTCAGTTTGCAGAATGGACAAGCAGGGTAAAACCTTTCCTACTTACAGCCCCAATCCTCTGCTTCTATTTACCAGTTATCAGCTAGCTGTGGTTTAAAGTTCCACAGAAGCCACGGAGATAATTAGCCAGGAACTGCAGTTAATTCCTCATGTCTTTCAGCGTGTGATTTCCTAATTCCTCCCTTCCTTCCACCTCCCATTTGCTGCCTGCCCAGCAGGGAGGGGCTGGCGGGGGTTGGCTGTGCTGGGATCCCTCCCTGGCTGTGGCTGCTGCTGGAACTGCATCCCTGACAGCTCTGGGACACTGGGGGTCTTGGGGCTGGGTGGCACCAGGTTGTTCTGCCACTGAGATTCAGCGGTCTTGGACTTGGGAACTCTTAGAAACTTGCTTGGGAACTCTTAGAAACAGAGAAGGGTTCCTTGGAGGAGGCTTTGCTCTCCCAGCCTCTGGAAATCACAGTCCTGGTGGTCCCAACTCCTCCTAAACTGAGTTTAAAACCCCCGGAAACAACGAGCATCTTTTAAGTTTTAATGAACTCGTCCAGTGAGGAGTTTTTGTCTCCATATTCACTTCAGGGATTGCCACGTAAAAAAGGGTCTTTCCACCTTTTCAGATTATTTTTTTAAATGGACTTCAAACAAAAAGAAATCTTTGGTGGTTCCTTTCCTTGTCAGTAATTTACAAAAATGAAGTGTAGTGGGTTAAAGGGCATGTCTAATGGTTTACAGTGTTATCAGGCTATGCTATTTTTTAAAGGTTATAGACTGGTGTAAGTGCTTAGCCTTGGGTTCCCTTTCCTTAGGGAAGCACTGAAATGGCAGAGAGCAGGGTTACCAAAATACAGAGTTTCAGCTGGAAGGGACTCTGCTCCAAAGGACAGCAAGGCACTTCTTCAAATTTTCAGCAAGTATTTATGACTTAATGACCACCTAGAGGAGGAAAAATTATCCTCATCCTACTAAGCACTGGGTTTGGGAGACTTGAAAGGTTGCTTTGTTGTCATACTGAGTTGTGAGATGTTTAATAACAAGATCTATTGAAAAGGAAATGTTAAAATAAAATGAAACACTCACGTGGTGGTGCCTGTTAGGATTGCAGATCCTCAGTGCTTTGGGGGTGTTCTGGTGGTTTAGAGTTTTAACAGAATCGAAATGACTTTTTTTCTCTTTTTTGTCTTTTGAGACCAAAGTATTTGTAACAATTTTTTCAAAAAATCTCTTTTTAAACTCATTAATACACAAGTGTTAATGAGATGAGGAAAACCTCTCTGCTTCTTTTGGAGCAAGGACTTCAATTTGGTGGCCCCAAGGAAGTTGCAGCACAGAGGTGGTTGCCACAAGAGTCAATGTATTATCCCATTTAAAAAACCAACAAACTCCACCAAATTTTAAAGCAAAATCAAAGAAGGCTGGAAGGGCCAGATCCCTCCACAGGCAAATGAAGTTTGGAGCTGGGAATTGGGCACAGCCCAGCAGTTCCTGTTCCTGTTGTGGCCTCTGGAAGGTTTCAGGAGTTGGTCATAATCTTCTCCAGAATCTCACTTTGAGTTTCAGACCTTTTCTTCACTGCTAATCTGATAGATCCTCAAAGCATTCATGAATAGCTGTAGTTACCTTTCTCATACCTTGTCTGAATTAGTGGGTAATTTTATTAAATGCTTTGCTATTAATTCTTCAGAGAAGAGCTGCCAAAACCCGTGGTGTAATAAATAATAATTGAATTAATTTTTTGAGCCGTGCAGCCAACAAAGCACACACAGAAATACAGAAAATAGAATTTTTGATGCTTGTGCAATGTGATAGTAGCCAATAGAACTTCTCTTTAAAAGCAGTCTTAGGGCTAAACTTTCGATGCTGTTTTTTGGTCTTTTGTGCTATTTGAATTATTCAGCTTTGCTCTGGAACACAGCATGTACTTGATAACCTCTTGCATTGCCAAGTAACAGCTTTTGGGATTTTTTTCATGTGTAAAGATAGAATGTCTTGTACAGTGAGAAAAGGCCCAGATTTGGCAGCAGGCACCGTGCAGGATGGAGGGAGAGGGAGTGTTTCCTAAGGAAGCTGCTGGGCCAGCTGTCTGCAAGGCAGGGGTGCAAAGGTCATGGCCAGAGAGGGCAAGGCTGGGCAGGCTGTGTGTGCTGGACTCTGCCCCCTGGCATTTACTGCTCCTCACCAGCACTTGTCACCTGCTCCTTCAGCCCCTTTCCTGTACGCATGAACAGCACCCTCTGAGTAATCCCTCCTTCTGGGGCTCTTACTGGGCTAAACTGGTGTGTGCCACGGGAACAGTCCTGAATCCCTGCTGGGAAGAGACCAGGACATGGAAAACCTCTGTGGTGTGTAAGGAAGGGCTGGAGAGGTCCAGGGAAGAGGAAAATGCAGTTTAATATTTCCAGTAAAGACTTTGCTCAGTGGTTGGATTTATATTTAAGAGGAGAACAAGTGTGGTCTGTTGAGCATGTCCTGTGAGGAGCAGCTGGGGGGGCTCATCCTGGAGAACAGGAGGATCAGGAAGGACCTTCTGGCTCTGCAACCCCCTGACAGGAGAGGGGAGTGGGGGCAAACAAGGGTCAGGACAAGGGGAAACAGCCTCAAGTTGTGCCAAGGGAGGTTTAGGTTGGATATTGGCAGGAATTTCTTCCTGGAAAGGGTTGTCAGGCATTGGAAGGGGCTGCCCAGGGAGGTTTGGAGTGCCCACCCCTGGAGGTGTCCAAGGAAGGACTGGATGTGGCGCTCAGAGCTCTGGGCTGGGGGACAAGGTGGGGATCAGGCACAGGCTTGATGATCCTGCAGGTCTTTTCCAGCCTAAGTGGTTCTGTGACTGAAATTTCCTCTCTATTTCGAGGTGAGGAAGAAGGATCCTAGTCTTAGTCATCCCCTTTGGAAGAAATAAATTCCTGCTAGAATGTCTTTTCAGGACCTTTTGTTCAATTGGCTCCAGTAAGAGATGTCACCACTGGAGAGGCTCCTGCAGGCCAAGGGGCTCTTGGGATGGACGGGGATTGTTCATTCAGTCCTGCTTCTTCTTGCTAATCTTGAGGAGTTTGGGGTGTCCTTTGGCAGCCTTGGATAGATGTCCTTTTGCTCAGACACTTCTCAAGCACCAAAACATAACCCAATAACCATTTGCTCGATGTATTCCCCTCCCTTCTCATCTAGACCATGTCCAAAGTCATGCCTTGTGCACGGAATGCACAAACATCCCAGGGCTTGAGGTTTGTTGGGTCTGCAAAAGCTTCTGTAGGGCTGGAAAATGTGATTTCTGTCAATGCAGATTGGGAAAGATAATCTTGTGTTTGCCTTTGACTTTTTTAAGTTGAATTGCAAGAAGTCAGCTGTATGTATTTGTAAAGCATCTTTTTAGAATATATTTTAACTTGATAACTTGATTAAAGTTGTGAAATGGTGAAATTCCTATTGAGGATTTAACACTGAGCAACTTAAACTGGAATTTGGTCTCTGCGAGCGCCAAGACGGATGTTTAACTGTGTGGGGGTGGGTTTTTGTGTCTCTGTGGAATCACAGCAGTTCTAACCAGCCCATTCATTCTTTTGCAGATGGGAATGGCAGGTAACACTAGTCCCTTTGGGCAGCCTTTCAGTCAGACTGGAGGGCAGCAGATGGGAGCTACGGGAGTGAACCCTCAGTTACCGAGCAAGCCGGGCATGGCCAACAGCCTGTCTGCCTTCCCTGCCGACATCAAGAGTACTCCCGTCACCAGTGTGCCAAACATGGTGAGTTACACCTGCTGCTTCCAGCAGTTTTGCCTCCTCCTGGTGCTCCCTAAATCCTTGGGTGACCCACCTTATCAAATCACTTCCCATTTTAGCACTGGCATTGCCCCCTGGCTCCTTTGTGTGCGTTGTTATGCAGTATTTCACTTTCTAAACAATCCCAGGGGTTTGGTACCAGAATTGCAGTGCATCCTTTCATTTTGTCTGGGGCATTTAGTTCCAAACCAGGTAGAAATGCCTTCTTTAAGCCCTGTTTGTCAGTTAGAATGTGTTGGATGCATCAGCACCTTCCTGAAACTCAACAACCTCCCATTCCTGGAGCGTGTTGTGGTGAGCAGCCCACGTGCTTCTCACTTCATTCTGTGCACAACTTGCAGCTCACAAGCCTATGAGAACAGTTCTTACTGGGATACCTTGCAAGTTTGTAGTGTTCTGTTTACTTCGATTTTCTTTATAAGGTGAAATTAAATATTCCCATTTGTCTCAGGATGTTGCATATTAATCAAACTGCTTGTGTTGTTTCTATGGAAACTCCAGCTTGTTGCATTTTATATTCTTATACATGATAGCAGTTACTATAGAAACTTGTAAAACCTTCCTTAAGATGCAAATTACTTTATTTTTTAAGTTAAAGCAAAAACCAACTCTTTTTTGGCACGACCAATGCTTGTCCTTCCACCAGTGGGTTTGCTACCTGCCTGTCACTAAGAGGCTCTGTATGAGAGGCAACAGGATGTCATAAACTTCCTCTTTGCTCCTCATTTTACAGGACCACTTCCTAATTTTTCTTTAGTCACATTGTGAAATCTTTATTATCATCTGTCATTCACTGCTGATGATTACGGAGAGGAATTTCAAACCACGTTCAGAATGCCACTTGCAGGAGTGCAGGATATTTGTAAAAGACAATTTGCTGCTGACTCCGCTAAATTTGTTTGGAAAAATTTTGGATCAGATGTGAAGCAAGTCAATTATTGTCCTGATTCTGTAGAGAACCTTCAGGTTTCCCTCGGGGACTGAGTGATTTTGAAGCCTCATTTTGTGCTCATTTAAATATCTGGTTCTGGCAAGCCTAAGTTATGATATATTCACTTACTGGTATAAGATGCAGTGGGAGATACTCAGGTAGAGTAAAAAAGGCATTTGCCATCCAGGTTTGTTTAGTGGTGGGAGAGAAAAGAAAAAACTTTCCTTTCTCCCATCTTGTCCAAGAGGCAGAAAAGTAGGAAAACTTTCCCAGTACTATCAATTGTGGTTTCTGTAAAATGTCAGAAACACCAGCTGAGAGAACAGTCAGGACCATCTCCCTTTGTTTCCCAGGTGTCAGAGGGTTTGTGTGTCCAGTGCATGGAGAGCAGTGGCCATTTCAGCCAGAAGGTGTTGGAATTGTTGAGCCCAAAGGTCCCAGCTCATGTGTGGCTCAGAGGGGTGATGCTCCTGGCAGGGGTGGAGCTTCAAAACCTGACCTTTCCATCTAAACACTTATTGCAAAGCCAAGAATTTAAAGGGAAATGTCACACTTGTTAAAATTGAACCCTTCTTTGGTAGCAGTGGGGAAGGCAGTGTGATTGTTTGGGAATGCCACATCCATGGCCATTTGCTGTTCCTTCCACTGGGACTTTGCTTTGCTCAGTGACCAACGTGAGCAGAGCCCTTGGAAAGAGCACCTGCTCAACATCTAGTTCTGGTTTTGCTGCCTGGTGTGTAACTGTGGACACTGTTGGGTGGATGCTGTGACCTATTTCCCTCAGGCTCTTCCAAAGGGCTTTCCCATGGCAGCCAGCACTGGAGCAGGCCTAGCTTTTAGGATTAGTTAATTTTTGCAGCTCCTCTCTGGGGTAAAGATGTGTTGCCCCAGTTTTAAACACAGCAAGACTGGGAGAATCTGCTGACTCAGAACTGGAGGGGTGTAGGTTCTGAGTTGCTAAACCTTATTTCATATGTTAATATGTTCTCAAGGGGTACAATAAAACACCCACAGCAGTTGAGTGAGTTCCAGGAGCACACATCTGAGTGACATCTCACACTGGGCAGCAGAAATGTGACCCAGGGACAGGCAGGTGCCCAGGGCAGAGCTGCAGTGGTGGGGCAGTCAATCCCTTTGCCATTTCTGTGTCCTGGGATGTTTCAGCACCCTGCAGATGATGGTGTATTTAATGGGGGGTCTGCTGGAGACCCTGCCTGTCCTGAGCCCTGAGGGGTGTTGTGTTAACATCTGCCAAAAATGAACCCCTGGAGGATCAGCTCAGGCTCCATCTACTACAGCAAGTGCAAGGCCAACTGCATATTTTAAAAATAAAACCCTCCAGGGTCTTTGGTGGGATGATTGAAACCACATATCTTGCTAAAGCAGCCCTCTGTAGTATTCTTATCAGAAAAGGGCCCCCAAAGTGCTATTCCATGTGAGAGACAAGCCCATGTGAATGAGAGCACTGGTGATATGTGGCATATCTGAGGCAGCAAACCACACTGCAGCCTGGCATTGAACACTGTTTGCCACGGGGAGTATTTAAATAAGAGGAAATAGAAAAGTGCAGCCATTGCCTGAACACCCCAAAGTCCTGGAAAACAAGATCTTTTTTAAATGCTCCTTTCAGTCTTTAGCCTTCCACCTTGTATGTGTGCTGCAAAAGTAAAAGATGAGTAAGTTTCTTACCCCACTTCATTCTAATTGTTGTGTGACACCCCTGCCCCCAGCACTGACCAGGAGTTTTGGCACATGCCCCTGGCAGCCAGGACAAGTGTGCTGCAGCTGTAGATTTGGGGGTTTTGGTCCAAATTCCAAAAATTGCCACTCTCCTGAGGACAGCCCTCTCTTCCCTCCCCATAAAGTGGGTCTCAGGAGTGTTAGCTCCTTGCAGCCTCTGTTCCAGGCATGACCTTACACTACAACCTGAGAAGCACATTTGGATTAATCCCTTTAATTAGAAAAGAAGAACAAACCTTATGGTATTAAAATGATTAAAAGGTCAGCATTAAGGTATTAATTTTCGGTGCCAGCAGGATGGATTGATTTTGCTGTTTGTTTTCTTTTAATGGCGGTTCCAAACAGCGTATTGGCTCTTAATTTGCATGACTGCTACAGGATCAGTCCTCCTTACAGCACGGGCAGCTTGAAATCTGGAGGGAAAGGCTTCTTTCCAAAGGAGGGCTGTTGCTTCTGATGGTGCTGGAGGTTTTGGTGACACATTGCTGAGATTCAGTGTCGGATTCAGGACTGGGCTGTGCTGGGATCATCCCTGGGCTGTGCAAGTGAGCCCCGCTCTGCTCCTGGGCACTCTCAGCATGCTGGGCAGCCTGGTCAGGAGCCAGCAGGGATGGCTCTGCCTTTGGGATGGGCAGGCCCTGCCTGTGGGGTGGGGCAGGCTGTGCCTTGGGGAGGGGCAGGCCCTGCCTTTGGAAGGTGCAGTCTCCAGGAGGAGCTCTCACTGGAGGGAACCCTGGTAGACTTTGCCATCACACTCAGTTTTGCACTCTCTGCAGTGCTGCCTGTTCCAAGGGTGTTGATGGATGATGGTTCCTTCCTGGACATCCCAGTAAATCCAATATTTCTCCATGGATTAGGAACACAATGGGTGGAAGTTTGCCTTCCAGACACCAGCCTGGCTCCACAGTTATCCCTATGGCCAGCAGATGGAGTTGAGAGAATGTTACTTTTTGGAAGCAAAGGAAATCGTTTCCCCTTGGTTCTTGACTTAGAATTGGAGCAGCACATCTTCTTCTGGTTTTTTTTCCTCATCTCTTACTAAACTACATCAGGACATTTCTACTGAGTTCTTCTTTGTTCCTTTTTATGTCCTTCAGGGTTTTTGTAAGAACAGATGTTGATCAGAAGAGAGGAGAAGTGACTGGGGGTGAGGATGGCTCAGGTGTGCCTTGCTGTGGACCTCCGAGAGAGAGCAAGAAAGCTCTTAAACTGGGAGGCCAGGTTGAATTAGAACAGGTAGAACAGATGCTACTTAAAATAGACAACTGGTATTTCATTCCAGAGACCTGAAATAAAAGGCTTTGTGAAAACTCACTTAACTCCAGTGCCCTTCCAGGGAGGAAGGCCTGTGTCCTCAACCTCTCTGTGATTTTCCCTCTCTTGCAGCACAGTCACTCTGCTATTTCTCCTTGGGAAAGGTCTCTGGCTGTTGCCTGGGCATCGTGCTGGGTCTGCTTGCTGCTCCCTCCAGTCTCTGGCCTTAGCTGTGCTCACCTGCCCTGTGCCTGCCCTGACCTCCTCTCTGGAAGTTTCTTGTTCACAGGCACCAAAGTTTTTGTTCACAGTCATGTTCACTCCTGCTCTTCCTCGAGAAAATCCCTCCTCATTTACAGCAGTGAACAGTGGGAAAAGCTCTTGTCCATGTTGCTAAGCCATGGTCTCTTACAGGAGAGGATCTCAAGAACCTGGAACCAAACCCAGCAGTGCTTAGTGCCAGAGAAACTGTGTCGTGTCAGGAGCAGAGGAGGCACCTCTGCCCTGCCTTAGTGCAGGGTTCTTCCTGGGAGGGTGGTTTGCTTGGAGTGGTGGAACATTTGAGCTTTTGCACCATCCATAAATACAGTGCCAGGCTGGCAAATCCCACAAGGAGGAGTTACTCTTTCCACAGCACTCCTGTCCATGTTCTGCCCTCCTGTTCCCCACATGCTAACACACGTGGTGGAGAATGTCCTTTGCTGTTTCTTGCTCTCTCCCAGATGTGGAAGAGAAGTACTCCATGGTCAGCATGGCTTTCCTTCCCTTGCAAACTTCTCATTTGTCTCTTATCCGTTTGTCTCTTTGGGATCATTGATGTTCATCAATCCTCGGTCTGTTTTATCCCCTAGTAAAATATTAATATTTACATAGGATGTATAAACCCCTCAATATTTTGTTCAGATGATCTTCTGTATGTGAGAACTAAACTCTGTCTAGAGATTGCTGTATTTTGTCCCTTTTTGCTACTTTGAAACACTTCCTCAGTGTGTGTTTCTTGGCATTTGCTGCTCCATGAGGGGATTAAACTCCATGAGTGTATCCTTAAGAAAGACATTGATCCAGTCTTGATTCCCAGCAGAGCCAACTGGAAACAGGTTAAGACTGTAGCCTCAAGCTGCTCCAGGGCAGGTTCAGGTTGGACATCAGGAGGGATTTCTTCATGGGAAGGGTGGTCAGGCATTGGAAGGAGCTGCCCAGGGAGGTTTGGAGTGTCCAGGGAAGGACTGGGCATGGCACTCAGTGCTCTGGGCTGGGGGACAAGGTGGGGATTGGTCACAGGTTGGACTCAATGATCTTGGAGGTCTTTGCCAACCTCAGTGATTCTGGAATCATGCTGGCTTTGTGCTCATCAACTGAGTATCTCACTCCTTCTCATTTGCTGGAGCATGGCCAGGTTGCTGCTATTAACAGGCTGATATAATTTCTTGACACTTGAGTTGTTCTCCCTCCAGAGACCATGACCACCTTCCCAGGCTGTACCCAGTTCAGGAAGCCTTTTCTAATCCCCCCTGAAGTTCTCTGCCCACCATCCAGACTCAGATCCTGACTCCTCCTGCTCCCTGGGTGAGGAGAAGCAGCACTGCAGGGTTTTGGGCACAAATGCAGGTGCTTGTGTTTCACCTCATGGCTGCATGAGGTGAAATTCCTGAAAGCAGAATTTGTGGCAGTGGATTTTTAGTTACCTGACTAAGATCCACCGTTGATTACAAACCTGTCCAAGAGAAATAAATGCATTTTTTAAACACAGGGTTTGTCCTGAAACAGTGATTCCAGAAAGTCATATTCTTCTACCAGGGAGAAGGGAAAAACATGGAAGTAAAAAGAAATCACAGAAGAGGAAATGTGTTTTAAAACCTGTGGAAGCTGGGCTGGTGCAAAGCTCTGGATCAGGTTGTTTATCTGCTCTGAGATGGCCACCACTGCTGAAATTGGTGGCTCCCTTCGTAAGAAGAGGTACATAATGTTCCATCTTGACAATGTTGAGTGGTTTTGAATATAAACATCAAAACACAGAGAATTGCTCACCTCAGTGAAGTAAAATACCAGGGGACTCTGTGCCCATCCAAGTTCTTGACAATGAGGTGCTTGTGCAGGATGTGCAGGAAGTTTTTGCCCTTCGGGATAGGGCCAGGGCAGAACCTTCTTCCTGTGGGAATGCAGAGTGTCTGCAACTGAAAGGGCATGAACAGCTGTGTTACCCTCTAGAAATGTGTATTGTTCTGTTTCTGGAAAACTGGTTAATGAACCTCCCACCTCTGTCAGAGGTTTAGCAGACTGACAACCCCTGATCCACTTGCTCTGTTGCTGGTGGAACTCAGCAAGTGGCAAGAGAAACAAACCCATCTCTTTTACCTTGTGTATCTGGCCATTGCAAGATTTATTTTAATGGTGGGGGCAGAAGTGGCTGAACTTCCTTCTTCAACCTGAAAACTGTTGGTCACTGAGGTGAAGCAAAGAGAATCCTCCTGCTTGTTGTGGAGTGGAGCCATCCCTGTCCTTTGGTGTGCAGACCAGTGTTCTGGGATTCAGACTGGCAGGGAAGAGAGACATCAGCTCCTCCATCAGTCAGCAGTGCTGGGGAACATGACAGGGACTGTTCTGAGGGGGGTTTTGTGCCCACCTGCAGACACTCTGCTCCCATCTGGGCCCAGACTGCTCGTTCTTCACACCTCTGGTACTCTGTAATTCTGCTTTTCCCTTCCTCCTCAAGAAGCCCTTTTGGGTCAGGGCATCTGTGCTGAGACAGCTGTAGTTGTGTCTCTTGACTGGGAGGGGAGTAACAAAAGGAGGGCTTGGCTTGGGAAACAATTCTTTGACTGGGATGAAAGCACCACTTCCAACAAGATTTTCTTTGGCATGGTCTCTGTATTTTTTTGCAGATTGACTGAACTAATTGTTTCCTATTTGTGACCCAAGAATTGTTTCAGCAAAACCTGTCTGCCCTGTGGATTTGTTCACAGGAGGGATGGAAGACTGAGTTGCAGCTGCTTGTGCTGGGAGCAGAAGTGGCTGGGTTTCCTTCATTCACCCTTTTTTCCTTTTATTGCTCTTTTTCTTGTCTTGGCAAGGCCAAGTCAAACAGATTCAGCAATTCCTCTTTGTTTAAGACTTACTATAATCATTATCAAGTGGCAGAGCCCCCACCTCCTCCATCAGACACTGCCATGGTGTTTTCTACTTGATCTTTTGTGCTTCGTTCTCCAGAAGAAAAGCCAAGCTCTTCAAAAGCTGATGTGCAGGGACAAAACTTGTTGCTGGAGTGGTGACAACTTGTGCCAGGGGACCTTCTGTTCACCAAAAAAATAAAAGTTTCTTTGCTGTTATTAGGCAGTGGAGTTTTCTGGGGAGTCCCTTCTCAAAGGTCAGAATAGAACGGGCTACAAATGGTGTATTGTGTGACTTTAACACCATTTTCCTTAAATGTGGTGCACAGGCTTTGGTCAGTAGTGGACAGCACTGCACTGTTCCCTCCCCAGTATAATCCTATTCTTCCTCTATTCTATTTATAAGTATTTTTAATGGCTGGTTTTCCTTAGGTGGCTTGGAAATGGTGAGCTTTTCTGTGTTCACCTGTTTTCACAGGGCATAATCAAAGTGATTCTTGGGACAGTTTTGTGTTAGTCCATGAGATTAATTCAGGCTGCAAATCACAGGGATTTCAGCTCTTCAGCAAGTCCCATACCTACCCCTGCTAGGGGAGTCATTGCAGGCTGTGGATGTGCTTAAGGTTTGAAAATCAGGTTTCTACATCTGTCCAGGAAGGTAGAAAAGCTGCTAAATCTGTACATTAAGGGGGCTGTTTCCCTTTGCACTGTCATGAGCTGGGCCTGGCACTGAGGATCTCTGTGGGTTTGCAGCTGTCAGGCAGAGCTCAGGCCTGCGTACAGAACTGTGTCCATAAAGAGGGGATGCTGGAAATAAAACTCTGAGTTCACTCCAGTAGCCATAATACAGCCCAGAGTGAGGTGGCCCTTTCTAGGGGAAAACCATGTACAGCTTATCCAGGGCATTTTCTCTTTGAAAGGAGTTTCAGCACTCACTTGTGAGACAAAGGACTAATTTATGCTTGGAAAATCAGCTCTACCTTTTGTTGTAATATGTAGAGACAGTCATACCATTTTGGCTGTTTTCTCCCATTGGATTTCTCTTCCTGTGAGGGGTGAAAAAGATTTAAGTGTATAAAACCTATAGTATGAAAATATAACACTGAACAGGCTTGAATTCATAGAACCATAAAACGGTTTGGGTTGGAAGGGACCTTAAAGAATTCCACCTCGAAGTATGGCAAGACCTTATTCCTGTTGGAATTATGGTCTGTCCAATAAACAGAAGGTTTTGAGGGGCTTGTTATTTAAATTCTTGTCTGTAAATGTTTTCACAGAGGAACCTCTCAACACCTTGTTGTTCCCAGGTTAGAATAGAAAAGTTTGAGGATGCTAATAATAATGTAATAATCCTTGTAGCCTGATGTGTAGCCTTGTGGTACTCACAGGATATGCTGGGGTGGGAGGGACCCACAGGGACCATCCCCAGGAGTCACCCCCTGTGCCCCAGAGCATCCCCCGAACCCTCCTGGAGCTCTGGCAGCCTCGGGGGGAAGAACCTTTCCCTGATACCCACCCTGCCCCTGCCCTGACACAGCTCCAGCCCTTCCCTGGATGAGGGAGAGCAGAGATCAGTGCCTGCCCCTCCCCAGGGAGTTCCCCCCCAGTTTCCCCCACGATGACAACAGGAGCTGACCCTCCATGATGACCCTCCTGTCCTCTCAGCCGCAGATGCAGCCGCCGGTGCAGCAGGTGGGGATGGTGCCGACGCAGGCCATGGCCACGGGGCCCACGGCGGACCCCGAGAAGCGCAAGCTGATCCAGCAGCAGCTGGTCTTGCTGCTCCACGCCCACAAGTGTCAGCGGCGCGAGCAGGCCAACGGCGAGGTGCGTGCCTGCGCCCTGCCCCACTGCCGCACCATGAAGAACGTCCTCAACCACATGACCCACTGCCAGGCCGGCAAGGCCTGCCAAGGTGAGCCCACCGCGCTGGGGCTGCTCCTCGGGGAGCTTTGGGGGGTTGCAAGGCCTGCCAAGGTGAGGCCACCGCGCTGGGGCTGCTCCTCGGGGAGCTTTGGGGGGGTCTAAGGGTGCTCCTCTGCTTCTTGAGAGCATTCCTGCACCCTAACGGTGCGAGCGGGCGTGGAGTTGGTTCTGGGGTGGAGCTGCTGTTGCCTTTGCCTGGTTTGCACTTCTCATCTCTCTGCTGTCGGTTTAAAAAAGATAATGCCCAATTTGCCTTTTGCGAGGAGGATGGGGCCAGGGTGGCCTTGGAAGTGTCTTTTACATCTCCTGTGTTGTATAAGGAGGGTGTGCCATCCACCACCTCTTTAGATGTTACTGCTGGATGCCTTCATTGCCTCCTTCTCTCATCCCAAAGAGCTGGAGTTGGGTTGGGCTGTGTTTAGTTACACACAGTGTCACTTGTGAGGGAGGAAGACTAGAATTGCTGTTAGAGGGAGAAAGACTAGAATTGCTTAGAGGGAGAAAGACTGGAATTGCTGTTAAAAATGAGGCTGAGTGAATTGCAAACCTGCTTGCCACCCCCCCTAACTCCATTGCCTTTCCTTGCTGCAGTTGCCCATTGTGCTTCGTCGAGACAAATCATCTCCCACTGGAAGAATTGTACCCGGCACGACTGTCCTGTGTGCCTTCCTCTGAAAAATGCCAGTGACAAAAGGAACCAACAGCGTGAGTAGCTCCCCTCCTGCTGCCACCTCTGAGTGCTCCTGGCACAGCTCAGCAGCTGGGCAGTGTGGGATGAACCTTGGCACTGTCCTCACAAACTCAGTGGGGATAAATTTACCAGTGAGTTCTCCTTTCGGGTTGCTGAATGCAGTTTATGACTGAAATACACAGTAATTGGGGAGGTCTGAGCTCAAGCACCCATATTTTTTTAAAGGATGTGGAAGCTTCTCACTGGTGGTGCTTTGTGAGGCAGGTCAGTAATTCCAGTTGTGAGACAGGTTAATAATTCCAGTTGTGAGGCAGTTTTGGATAGAGATGGGGTTTGGGGGAAGGAGAGAAGCTACTTGGTTGGTTTTCTTGCTGCTGGAAAGAGTTTAAATTAACTAATTTAGTGCTAGTGGTTTAAAATAATCAAAAATGTTTGAAAAAAAAATCTTGGATTCAAAAAGATCTGGTCTGGGTGTTTTAATTATGAAGTGTATTAATTGCTGGTACAGATGAGCTGAAGTCCTGCAAATCACAGTGCTCATGCCTGGTCTCTGGAATAGCTGAGCTGTTACTGATGCTTGGGCAAGTCCATTTCTGGTGTGTTTTTATTTCCTTCTTGCTCTGAAACAGAAAATACTGAAGTTATGTTGGTAGGTTTTGCTTCTCATCAAATCCTTTGAAAAGGTGCCAGAATGGAACATTTTACAGCATCGACACTGCAGTTCTAGGAGTCTTGAGTAATGTTATGCCTGAGTATGTTTAAGTAAGGGTTAAGGAGTGGAAAAGAGCTGGAGAACTTGCAGAGCTTGGACACTGGAATTGGGTTGGAAGCATTCTGCTGATTTCCAGAGCACCAGTAAACCTTGGAGGATGGAGAATTGCTCCTAAATTAGGTGGGATTAAATCAGAGGAACTGTCAAAACTGTTCATTGAGCATTGCCCTCTTTGTGGTTTCAGGAGGGGTTTTCCCCCCCCAAAACTGAAAAAAATACAGCTGTAGAGTTTGTAATTACAACTTGGAGGTCAGGAATTTGTGTTCTACCAAACTTCTTGGTAAACAAGATAAGTCTCGTGTTTTGAAAATATTAATTTGTTGCAAGTGATTAGTTGTTTGGCCCTCGAAAAATGTGTTGAAAGCTTTGCTTTTTAATATGACATGGTCCATTTGTGCATAACATCCTTATTAGACAGTTGTTGTCAAAGTGCTAACAACATCTAGCACAACAGAATTGTATTTTTCAGTGCAAGCTGCTGGAGAAAAGTAGTTTGTGCAGTATTTTTGTTGCTCACACAGCTTATCCAAAGAGAACAAAAACTTGAACACAGGCAGTCCTCAAAAATAATTTTGTTTTGGGATGTTGTTTGGCTGCAACAGAATTATAATGAGTTCAGTGTAGAATTTGGCTCTCTTGTTGCATATGGGAGGAGATAAATATGAAATTCCTTCTATTCCTTCTATTATTATTAATCAATAACCCAGTGGTGCATGGATCTTTGTCCTGGGTTGTGGCTCTGAGTCATACACGGGACAGCTCATGGTTTGAAAGTGAAAGAGGAACACTAAAAACACTTGTGTAGATCTATTGTAAAGGGTGCCCTTTTTGGGCAATCAGGAGGGTTTGTGAAATGGTTTGCATTAATATGTGCATCTGAAAATGCTGTGCCTGTTCAGGGGAAAACCGACCTGGTTGTGTTAGTTTAAGACTGGAGGAAGGTGTTGGTTGTCTAAGGAATAAATGATCACAGAATCCACTCAATTGGAGGGAAGAAGGTGTCTGGCTTTGGCAGAATATGATGAGAACATTTAGGAAGGGAAAAAGAAATTAGAAGTGCAAAGACCCTGGTTCCCTTGTCAGGCTGTGTTTCTTACAGAGAGCCTGAACCCTCCTTCCTGTGCCCATCCCTGTTCTCCTGCCTATCCCAGTCCTGCTGTGTCCACACTGGGCTTTCAGAAGGTTCTGCAGCTGAGCCTTTGCAATCTGGTGCCTCATTTCCACCCTTGCTGTGCTTTTTGGTCCCACTCCTTGGGGCTCTGTGTCCTGCAGAATGTCCTGGGCTTTGGGTCATTGCCATGGAGCTGCTCCTATGCAGGTCTTTCAGTGTTAAGGTGTTTTGCAAAGAACATCTGGGCCAGGTTTCTTTTGTATAGCTTTTTTTTAGTTTTTTAAAGCAACCTTGAGCTGTATTTTATTATAATGGTTGATAGGGAGCTGAATTTCCTATTCCCCATAGGAAATACTGGGACAAGTTTGAAATTCTTGCTGTTCCACGTGGCTCTTGTTGTGTGTCCCACCTACCCCTGAGGGGCCAGGGGAAACTGGAAAACAAATGTTGTTTGGCACTTGCTAAAACATCATGATTTTCTTTTGAATGAGCAGGTGACCCTTGTGTTTTGAAGTAATGGCTTGAAATGTTTGGGGCTTTTTTTAGGAAGTGCCTCCTCCTTGCTGAGCCCACCACAATGTGAGTTCTAAACTCTTGCAAAGAGTTGTTGATGTATTTCCTAGTTTTTTAGCTAGGAATTATATTTTTAGCTGTCCAGGTGTGCTGTGCTCGTGTCCTGAGCCATCCTCCTGCAGTGCTTTATGGGCTCCCTTCCAGCATCAGGGGACACCAGAAATCCCCTGCTCAGGGGGCTCAGCTCAGGCTGGGAGATGGAGCTGTGAACATGGAGCTGGTTTCCTCTGTAATTTTAGCTTGGAGGAAAATTTGAAATAAAATGCAGCAAGGAGTAAGCTGGATTAAGGAAAATTCAATTTGAAACCACCGATTTTCACCTAAAAATGTGATTTTCAAGCCTGAGCCAAAAATTCTGGAGTATGTGGACTTGGGGATGAAGAGTGGGAATCTGGTGAGGGCAATGGAAATAGGGGCCAGGAGCTAATGGCTGAGGGAGCAGGAAAGGGAAGAATGTTGAGCTTTTGGGAGCCAGCCCTTTGCAGAGAAGGAGGGAATGCCTTGGGGCACAGGGAATTGTATCCTGGAGGAGGAGGAGGAGGAGGCAGCAGCTTCTTCAGCAGAGCCTGTGAAAACTGGAAATGAAATCCAACCTGCTCGAGTCTCACTGTCAGTAACTCTGACATCTGCAAACCAAACCTGTGTCTTGTTTGTCCAGTTGCTGGATATCAGATCTGTAATGGTGAGCCATCAGTTGTCCCAGGGAGCCCTGGGATGGGTGCTTAGCCCATGGATTAAGGAGTTGCAGTCACAGACTAATGCAGTGCTGTCCTGGGAAGGCTTTGGGTTTAAGGCTTCACTTAAATAGGCACTAAAATGGCATTGGTGGTGAAGTTTAAGAGTTACTATTGACACTTCCTACCTTCAAGTTCCTCATAAAATCTTTGCCCCATGGTTTGATTTAAGATGCAGCCCTTAATGAAATGATTGTACATTTACCTTTGTGTCCCTGCCTAATTCTGGGGGCAGGACAGGCTTGTGCTGAGAGCTGAGTCAAAGTCAGGAGGACAGGACAAGTCTCTTTTGATTTTAAATCAAAAATTTAAGCCAGACTTCTCAAAAGTGGATTAACATGTTCACTGGACTGGTCAGGTTAGAGAAGTGCTGGGCATTTATGCTTAAAATAGAATTAGGAGTCTGTGTTTAAAATAAATTTTCATTAGCTGGAGGGTTTCCCCTCCAGAAGACTCAAGTGCTTCACACTTGTGGTTTCTGCCATGGGCTCATCAATGTCTGAAGCATCAGGTAATAAAAATAAATTGCAGCAGACATTGTTTCATGTAGCAGTGGCCTAATGTGATAGCTTCTGTTAGTTCCAGGGCTCTATTTATTTTAATTGACTTTATTCCCTGCAGTACCTGCCTCAGAAGGGACAGTGTTTGGCTTGGTCTGCCCAGAATGGCAATTTAATGCTCTCTGCCTCCATCTTCTCTTGGACAGACTGAAATAATGTCACGCCTTCATATAAACCCAGTGAACAAACAGACACACAAAAATCCTCCAGTTTTGTGGGATTTAACCCTCCTGGAGACTTCCTATTGCAATTCCTTGGCTTGCACTTGTGTGAAGGTGTTTTCTCTCAGGTGGTGTCATTCCAGAGTGTTATGTGCAAATCCAACAAGAATTCATACAGTTGCTCTTTAATATATCTGGGGGTTTTTAATGAAGGTGATAGGATCTCAATCAGCTTATGACTTTGTTCTTAAACTCTCTTGGAAATGATCATTGAGTTCAAAAGTTACTGTGAATGTGTCCACAGAGTGTAAATATAGGTAAGCTTAATTTCTGTGGTAGCCCCAGTGTTTAAAACACTGTGGATTGTCCCTTGGGGGATAAAAAAAAAGAAAAGAATATTTTCTGTGGGGCTCCTTATTGTGGAGAGGGAGATCTCTGACCATGTTTATTTGTAGTTCTTTGCCAAATGAGATCAGATTGACTCCTCATCTGGAGAGAGGAAAGCCTGGGCTCTGTAAGGTGTGTGTTTGCTCTTGGGTGGGAGCTGGAAGCCTGTGGATCTCCCTGAGTGATTCTCTCAGTTTCCATGGTGGGTAAGGATTTAAGAAAGCCTGGATAACGCTGTTAATGTCTCAGAAGGCTTGTTTCCCTGAGTTTTTTATCTAACCACGTGCCCCTCCTCATATTTCAATGAAACAGTGATTGTTGCCAGTATTAAAAGCCATTACTGTTGCTATGTTTAGCTCACAAGTTTGTAATGCACTTTTGTAATTACTTGAAGGGGAAAATGGGAAGGATGAGTTTCTTCTAGCAGAGTCTCAGTTCTCCAACTGAAGGGTATAATATTCCATGGGCCAGTTGCAGTGGAACATGCTATTACTTGGAATGGCAGCTCAAATGAGGTCCAGAAAGCAGAATTTTATTTACTTCTGGGTTGAGTAAATCCTCCTTTTCCCTGTTGTTTCCATTCCCTGTGCACAGTGGCAGTGACAGATGTGTGGTGAGAGAGGCTGGTTGGTTGGGTGGTCATGCAGGTGAGCACAGCCTGAACCCAGCAGGGCTGTCAGACCCCTCAGTGATGGGGTTTGGGGTAATTTGGCCTCCAGAGGGTTCGTGCAGTGACTGCTCTCAGTGAGTGTCTCCCACCAGATCTTCAGTACCCCCTGTGTCCAGGACCCAGCATTCCTGCTGAGCTCAGGGTCTCTGCTCTGGAGCCCAGTCCCTTGACATAAAGTGGGATTGATGGGAAAGAGGAAAGGAGAGGAATAAAATGGTTTTTCCCCTTAGCCTACTGTCTCAAGCATGAAAATCCTATTTAGCCTCATCTTTTTATCTGTTCCAGCAATTATGGACTTATCTGCCTGAAATGCACAGCCCTTCAGACTGCATGGATTAATAGTTAGGGGGGTTCTGTGGGTCCTGTGCCATCTGAGGCTCAGTTTCCCCTCTTGGCATCAGGGGCATCATTCTGTCCTGTGCCAGGAACACACACAGAACCACGTGCGTGTCCTGGCGATTCTTGGCACGCTCAGTTTTCTTATTTATCCTCATCCATTTTCAATTTTCTCTTTTCCTTCCTTTGCAGCCCTTTTAGGGTCTCCAGCTGGTGGAATGCAGAACTCCATCGGGTCTGTTGGCACGGGCCAGCAGAACACGCCGTCTCTGAGCAACCCCAACCCAATCGACCCCAGCTCCATGCAACGAGCCTACGCTGCCCTGGGGCTGCCCTATGGAAACCAGCCCCAGACACAGCTGCAGCCCCAGGTGCAGGGCCAGCAGCCAGCACAGCCCCAGGCTCACCAGCAAATGAGGACCATTAATGCACTGGGTAGGTGGGGGAAGCACCAAGAAAACGAGGGTTGAAATCGTTTATGTTGAATTTTTAGAGCGGTCAGATTGGTGATGCTGTTTGTATTCCCCACTAATCATTTATGTGTGGTAGCAAGAGGGTTTGAATATATTGCTTTTGCCAGATAGCAGGAGGTGTAGTGTCTTCCAAAACACAGCTCAGAGCTTCTTGTTGTGTGAAGTGATGAGATAGAATTGCTGAAGAATTTTGCTTTACCAGTTGTCACCTGTTCTAACAGTTCTGTCTCAAATGCCACTTTCGTTCTGTGGCTTCTTAGTATTATCTTCTCTTTAGTTTGTGGATCTAATATTAAGAGTTTGTGAATTTAAAATTTCAATAGGCTCGTTTTTGTAGTTCAGACTGGAAGTAACTTGATTCTCTAAGTGGCTGCATCTGTGCACCACAGCAGATATTATTGTAAAAATACCTCCATTCTTCCACTAGCCACTTGGGTCAGTAAAATACAGTTTTGTCATATTATTGTCAAAATTGTGAACTGTGTACCAATGATGTTTAATTTTGTCCCAAAGGAGCCAACCAGATGAACCTTCCCGCAGGAGGAATAACAACAGACCAGCAGCCCGGTCTCATTTCTGAAACTGCTCTTCCAACATCCCTTGGGACAAATAAGTAATGCACATATTTTCCTTCTCGCTCAATTAAACATTTATTTACATGCTTGTGAATGTAAATAAGAAGCTGCTTTAAAAACTGACTGTATTGGCATAGAAATGGTCAGTGACATCTACAGTGCCTTCTTCTTTCCTCTTTAAAATCTAGGGCTGCCACTTTGTGCCCTGCAGTGTTTAGTAGTTTTAAATGAATTTCCAAAGGAAGAATATTTTGCATTTTTAAGTGTACAAATCCCCTACCAGTTGTGATTCTTTATGATTCACACTGTCTTGTGAACTCGTGAGCTTTGCTGCAGTTTATTGATACCAAAATTTCACTCAGAGAATGTTTGATTCAATAGAGCTGAAATTCCTTCAGGCATCAAACCTGCAACAAAACTGCCTTCTTGTAAGAGCCCCTTTTGCTTTGCCCTCAGCCCCCTCATGAATGATGGCACCAACTCTGGCACTGTGGGGAACCTCAGCTCCATGCCCACGGCGGCGCCGCCCTCGAGCAGCGGGGTAAGGAAAGCATGGCATGAACATGTCACTCAGGACCTGCGCAATCATTTAGTGCACAAACTGTGAGTATGCACCAAGGCTGCCCTTTCCCTCTCTCTTGTCAAAGAATTTCATGCAGTGCTTCTACTCTTAAGCTGAAAAAGTTATCAGTGATGGCTCTCTGGGCCACTGAGGAGGAGTTTTACTTTTAATCCTCCTTTTCAGTTCGTTCCTCATGCTCCTTAAGGAGTGGGGCATGAGAGTAGTTTATATTGCCAGGAAATGTGCTCTGCTGTACTAAACAGGTATTTAAACTCCAGACTGTTATTTTCATCATTAAATTCTCTTTAATCTGGTGAGAGATAGTAAAATACTCATTTTTTAACAAGTTTGATGAGCTTTTCCATCCCTGGTGTATAAGGGAATGTCCAGGGTGACTGTCATAAAGCTGTATTGCCTTTGGATGTTTTTCTGAAGCACTTTTCCTCTGTTCTTCCTCCTCCCTTGCAGTGTCCAAGCCATCTTCCCCACTCCTGACCCAGCAGCACTGAAGGATCGGCGCATGGAGAACCTGGTGGCTTATGCCAGGAAGGTGGAGGGGGACATGTATGAATCTGCCAACAGTAGGGTATGTGGCTCAGCAGCTGTTAAAGAGCTGTAGTACCACTTATCTCACAAGTGGGATGAAAACCACAATCATTTCACTGCTTCCTCCATGAGCACAGTCATGTTTTCTGCCTGTGACAGGGTTTGTGTAGTCCCAAGGCAACTGATTAATGTCACTCCAAGCTAATCCACCTCCCTTAGCTCCCTGCAAAGCAGACAGCATCATCCCAGCCCTACCTGAGTTCCTCCTGAAGGTGGGGTTGGTGTGCATGGAGCTCAAACACAGCTTGGAGTTCTTTCAGTTCCCCTTTCTGGCTCCCTCCCTTTTTGGAAGTCTGTGCAAACAGCAGTTTTAAAACTTTCTTGGTGTTTCTTTACCACTGGAGGTTTCCTCTAGGGCCCAGTGCTGTTCCACTGCTTACCTTCCACCTGCACTGCTGGTTTAGTTCCCTGCTCAGCAGCACCCACAGTGGGCTGGCAAAGGCACAGGAAATCAGTCTGCCTGCCTTTGTCCCTGTGCATGGACACAATTCCTGTTCTTGTTCATGATTTTTGCTCTGTCTGCAAAGAGATGCCAGTTCCAGCCTCTCCTCCTCAGAGAGAGCAAAGCCCTGTTGGCTGACAGGCTGAGGATGGGACATTGTGGTGATTCCACCCCAAGGGAACCACTCCCTGGAAGTTTTCGCTGGGAAAGGACATGGTTGGTGGTGTCAGTAATAACAGCCAGTGAGATCTTACCTGATCAGGATCCTGAGCTGTTTTCTTAACTAAGGAGTAGTTAGTGGCATTTCAGTTGATAATCATTCAGTAAGACACTTCCTCTGCCCCTTCCAGCCCATTTCCCACAAGAACTGAAGGTGGAAGGCGAGTTCTATTCCCTAGAGATAAATAGGCAGTGACCACACTTGTAATGCTGGTGCTGTGTCAGTGCTGGATCCTCCTGAGAGGGGGATTACAAGGAGGACTTGGGTGTGATCACCCTCAGTCACCCTGGCAGCTTTAGAGACCAGTTTTAGAGGGAGAGAGGATTTCATGGCCAGACCTCAGTACCTTCTCAGTAGGGATGAGCATGGTAAGCCCCTGGTTATAAAATGAAGTGTCCTCTGACAGGCAAACACCCAGAAGTGTCTCCTCTTCACCCCCCAAAATAGCAGTCAGAGCTCACTGCCAGAAGTTGCTGTTACTGGAATTCATCTGATGTATTTGGCTCCAAGCAGCAAACTTGGAAGAAGGGAGTAATTGAGAATTTATTGATGATGCTGTGAGGAATGACATCCCTCTTTTTGAGCAGCTTCTGGTCTACT
>WBMV01007805.1:102960-121044 GCA_013396655.1 Campylorhamphus procurvoides
CAGGCACAGCCACCGGGCACCCCCGTAAGTAGCAGCACGTCCCTGCTGTCCCTGTGTGTGGCATCCCATGAGTCCCCCCTGTGTGTTGTGGCACCGTAGTTGGCAGCAGCAGCTTCTGCTCTAGAGCGAGGGGCCCGTTGGAGTGTGTGAGATGTGTGTGTTTGGATGTTCTCAGCCTTGGCTGAAGGAGGGGGGGACGGAGTGACTGGACTGCCCCAGGTCAAACGGGCAGCGGTGGGCACAGAGATGAGGTGTGACGAGCCTGATGTTGTGCTTGGCCATGATCAGAACCTTTTCTGAGCCTGAGATGTGCATAAGTTTTTTTAAGATGCAGTCAGGCAAATGCACATGTCAAGGAATGTACAGTGTCTTACTGGGCAGGTGTTTTCTCTGTGAAAGAAGCCACTTTGGGGCAGAACTCTTCCTCGGCTTCTCCTCTGTAAAGCAGAGTTATTAAATGTGTGATATCAAAACTTGGCTGCAGTGACCTGTATCCATATTCTGCACTGTTTTAGAATATCATCTCATGTCTCTTTTGTGCTGTTCATTTTTTAGTAAAGGAAAAAATATTTCTATATATGCAGTGTCTTTCTTTTGTACTGTTTTTACAACAGCTATCCCAGGCAGCAGCTAGTATTGATAACAGGGTCCCCACCCCTGCCTCAGTTGCTAGTGCTGATACGAATTCCCAGCAACTAGGACCAGATGCACCAATGCTAGAAAGCAAATCAGAAGTTAAAACTGAAGAAACTGAGCCAGAGACTAGTGAGACACAAGTGGAAGCTAAGACTGAGGTAAATGAGATTCTCTACAGCTTAACTGAAAGCAGTGATAGATATAAAAGCACTTAATGATGTGTCTGAATCGGTGAGCTAAGGGGCGAGAGGAGGGTCGTTACTGCAAAGTAACTGTCCTGAGGAAAGCCATGGATGATGGAAAGTGCTTCAGCAGCCTCAGACTAATATTGTGGTGGCTGAAGTTTGGGCTGGAGATGTAACAGCGCATCTTGTTGCGTCCTTTCTTAAGGTGGAGGAGGATTTACAAGGATCTTCACAAGTAAAAGAAGAAACAGATGGAACAGAGCTGAAGCAGGAGCCGATGGAAATAGAGGAAAAGAAGCCTGAAATGAAAGTGGAGGTTAAAGAGGAAGAGGAGAGCGGCACCAATGGAACCACTTCCCAGTCCACGTCACCGTCTCAGCCCCGCAAGAAAAGTACGTGTATGAGAACCCAGTTTCCTTGTGTCCTTTGCTTTCACTGCCAGGTGTTTTCTACTGTCCCAGCTCCTGCTGGAAGGTCTGTGTGGCACTTGTGTTCCAGCACGTGGAGCTCGGGGAGATCAATACTCTGTAACTTCATTTTGGAAGTAGGATTCTTTTAATGCTACATGAATTGCAGGTGAGAAAAGCTCCTGATGCCAGCAGTGTCTGCCCAGAAGGGCCCAGGCAGTAAGGCAGGGATTGCTGGAGGAATTAAAGCCATAAATCCCTCCCTGTGCATCCTGGTGCTCTTTCAGGGGAGTTCAGTGTGGCTGAGTGATTTCAGTTATCAAGAATATCCACTGCTTTCATTTTCCTGTTGGAGTCTGCACACACCACCTTCATACTGAGTTTTAGCAGTCACTTCTCTGAGAATGAAGCAGCTGAGCTCCCCTCCTGAACCTGGATCCCTCCAAGGCTGGGCTGCTGCAATAGGCCTACACTTTATTTTAAAGGCCTGTGTTTTCAGGACTCCAAAGTTTCCAGTACAATGTTCATTTGTGAGCTTTCTCCTTGGAAACAGCTCAGCAGTCTCTTAGGGGGCAGAGATTGAGGTGTAACTGTGTCTGTACTCAAGGCAACTTTATGGCATTGCAGATCACAGAAATGATGGAGTGCCTTGGGTGAGTGAGAAATAAACAGAAATAAAAGACTACATTTGCAGGGCAGGCTTTCTGGGAGGCTGCAAGATAGAAGTTTTTGGACTCAAAACCCTTGGCAGTTCCCAGACCTCTGTCTCTTGGCCTCTGCTTGTTTGAGATCATGTCTCTTGTGGTTAGTTTTTAGGTTTTGACCAAAGGGAAGCTTTCAATACGCTGCAAATGTCAAAAATCTAAATATACATAATCTCTCTGTAATTAAGATGCACATTTTGCTGTAGATTGATATTTCCAGTTTGCAGAGCAAACGAGAGGGCCCTGCAGAGCCTGCTGTGACCAAAATGTGACACAGGGAGGGCAAAGCTTATTATTAGCATTTATGAACCAGCACTATTCCCAGGGGAAGGAAATGCTGCTCCCTGCTAGGAATGCACTTGGATCAAATGGAGGAGAGTGGCTCAAGGAAGGTGGAAGCTGCTCTGGGTTGCTGCACATTGCAGGGCCTCCTTGAGGAGTTCCCTTTGGAAGGGTTGTCCCTGAGGAGTGTGGTGTGGTGCCCCTGCAGCAGGGCAGGCACAGCCAGGGCCTGGGAGTTAAACACTGATGTTTCCTCACCAAGGAGTTTTTCAGCTTTAACCAAGCACTGGGATTGAAATGCTGAATAAAGCACGAGGGAGAGGAGGGTGGGCACTGCTTGTGTGGTGGTTTGAAACTGCTGAAGAGGCTGAGCAGGGCTTTTCCTGGGTTATAGAAGTGTTGGGAACTTCTTCCTTCCCATGAGGCAGATTCTGAGGTGCCTCCCACAGTACCTGCAGAAGTGCAGTGGAGGGTGTGTTATAACTTACCAAGTCATAACCTTGTTTTGCTTTATTTCTGTAAATCTAATGTCAGCAAGACAAGGAGATGGTGGCTTCTTTCTCTCTTCCCTTGCAGGCTCAAAAACCCCAGCATAATACTCCTTTGGGCAGCTCCTCTCTCCTCATAGGTGACTTCTTTAGTTTGACCTTGAAGATGAGTTTTGCTGGTTTCTTCCCTTCTTTGTAAGGCTTCAATCTGCAAGGGCTTGGGTTTGGGGGTTATTCAGGTGTATTGTCCTTAGAATTGTGAAGATGACTTCTCTTCCTTTAGGAAGTTTCTCCTTAGTAATCACAAGCAGGCTTGCCTCTGTTTGGCAAAAATTGAGGAAGGTAAAAAAGGTAGCACTGCTCTCTGCTTTGGCAGATCATACGTCATCATGAGTCAGGCAAAGATCCCATTTTCTTTTTGCCACCCACATATCCAAGGCAAAATGGGATAACTGGATGGCAGCTCCTTACAAAAGTCTTCTACCTAAGGGAGGAGAGCTGAGAGTATTTGATTTTGGGGAGAGGAGAGAGGGGAGGACAAAACTTCCCTGTCAAATCAGCATATGGGGAGATCAAATATGCTGTTATTAGTCATAATGCTGAGAGGCAGAGCAGCTAAAGATGAAGGCAACTTTTCTTTATGGTTTTAGGGATAACTGGATTTTTGGTTTGATTTTCTAAAGGGAAGTAGGTTATAAACTTTATCAGCAAAAATAATTGGACTTTAAGGAACTTGGCAGAAGTCGTGCTGAATCTCTGTAGTTTGGGTTGAAGGTTGGATTTATTTTGAAAGATGCTGTAGCTCAAAGGTATGTTATTAAAGCAGAAAGTTCTAGAAGCAGTGTCAAGCAGGTGGCCAGAAGGTGCTTTTTGACCTTTAAATTTCATTGCATGAAATAATTGAGATTGTCATGTTATGAACTCCCTGAATCAGAGCAGTGAAGAATACTGGTCCTCATTAATGGAATATCCTATTTCCTTCTGTTCTCAGGAATCCTGGGATATAATTTAATAGTTGTTTATAAAACTTGGAGAGTCTGTGGTAGGATTCCCTGCATAGGAAAGTGCCTGTTTCTGTGGTATTCATAAGTATGGGGAATAATTACCATTTTAATGGGACTGGTATTGTGGTACAAGTGAAATGATCCCATTGTTTGAACCCAATGTAGTTGTGTCAACTTAATTTCTTGTCTTGTTTTATTTTTGAGTGTACCTTTTTAAGTCACAGATTTTGAACTAGATGGCTCAAAAAGCAATTTATATCTTACCAAAATACCATTTGAGTGAGAAAAGCAGTGATCCTGACTCTTAAGGGGTCACTGAGCCCTGTGGATTCAAGTGCTTTTGACAGAACTAATTGCTCCATTTTATTGATATTCACATTTCATCCAGGTAGATAAATATTAGATGCCATCCTGCTTTCCTTAGTTGTCTTTCTTTCTCAATAACAGGCATTCTTCCCTATGCAAAGTCACTGTTCCTAGGGAAATAAATGCAATTACACTGCTGAGATGTTCAAAGAGCTCTCCAAGTTATCATTATTTGTCAGAAAATGCATTGCCTTTTTTTTTTGGTCCTTGTCATCCACCACTGAAAGAATCGTGGCTGTTGCCATGCCACTGTTGCCAAGTGGTGCCATACAAATCTGGAAGTATTAACGCTTTCAAAATCAATTAGTGATCCATCAGACCAGGACTGGTTGCATTCTGTGGCCAGAAAAATACCTGTGCCAGCTCTCAGGACATCTGGTCACTCTCTGTAGAGCTGGCTCTTCATCCCTGCCCACTGCTGTGGGTTTTGCTGGAAGAACCTTGGCTTGGAAACAGCAGACAAGGTTAGAAGGGAGGGAGGGAAAAACATGCTCAGTCTTTTCTCTGGAAAGGTTCATCCATGTTGAAACAATTGATTTCATTTGATTCTGTACAAGTTTTGAGGGGGTTTATGCCCTAGAATATGTATCATTGTGGGCCAGGGTTGTTCCCATTCCTCGTTCTGGGATATCACTGGCTGTGATGTGAGCTCTGTGGTTCCCTCCTGACTGAAAGTGAGGTTTCACCTCTCCAGAGCTCTGTGTTAACACACTTCTTTATGTCTTTGAGGCCAGCCAAGAGGGTGGAGAGCATGGCAAGCAATGTTCTGACCTCCCTGTCTTTCTCCCCCCCCAGTTTTCAAGCCCGAGGAGCTGCGCCAGGCTCTGATGCCCACCCTGGAGGCGCTGTACCGGCAGGACCCCGAGTCCCTGCCCTTCCGCCAGCCCGTGGACCCCCAGCTTTTAGGGATCCCGGTGAGTCGGCCTTAAAAACCCCCTCCAGACATCCCTCCCTTTTGCCTTTGCTCCTTGAAACCCTTCTGTGTCCTCACCCCCTAAAAACGGCGCGTGCCTTGTGTCTGGCAGGATTACTTTGACATCGTGAAGAACCCCATGGACCTGTCCACCATCAAGCGCAAGCTGGACACGGGGCAGTACCAGGAGCCCTGGCAGTACGTGGACGACGTGTGGCTCATGTTCAACAACGCCTGGCTCTACAACCGCAAGACATCCCGCGTGTACAAGTTCTGCACGAAGCTGGCCGAGGTGTTCGAGCAGGAGATCGACCCCGTCATGCAGTCGCTCGGCTACTGCTGCGGCCGCAAGGTGGGTGCTCCAGCTGGGCTCCCCCACACGCCCTGGGGGGTTGGGCAGGCACAGATTGGGCTTTGTGAACTCTCTCCTCAAAGTAGAAATGCTGAGGGAAAGGCTTGCTAGAAGTGTGGCTTTATCAGAGGTGAAAAAGGTCAATAATGTCCTTCTCTCTGCTCTTGTGGTGTTGTTGGTGTGGTTTGCTTTGCCACCTTTCTTGGCCATAAGCAGCATTAAAACCCTCTCCTCGTTTCCCATGGCCACTGCAGTAAAGCAGGAGGTTGGAGGGTCAGCTTTTAGACTTAATGATTGTCATCCAACTGAGAGGACCGTGCTAATATGTTTATAATAGCTCAGAAAAGCATGCTAAACCCACCAATCTGATGGCCATAAGCATCAGGTTTGCATGCTGGGTGTTTGCTGAACCAAAGCTCCCATTGTAAAGCCCTTTCCCCCTTGTTTTGCAGTATGAGTTCTCTCCACAGACCTTGTGCTGCTATGGGAAGCAGCTGTGCACCATTCCCCGCGATGCTGCCTACTACAGCTACCAGAACAGGTGAGTTCTGCCTCATCCCACCCTTCTCCCTTCCTTGGGAGGTGACATGGCCTTTGCCTTCTCTGCACAAACACATGGGGAGGAGGGCTATTCATTTTGACTTTTCTAAGTCAGGGAGAAGTGATTTTCTTTCCCTCTCCGTGCTGTCCTTGTGCAGGTGGCTCTTTGTTTTCTTGTGTGTCCTTGTTTGATGCACGCTGTGCTTCAGTGCTGGTGATGGTTAAACTGCCCCTTGCCCTGCTGAAGTTGTCCATGTTTTCCGTAAAAAGAGGAGCAGGGCTTGCTGGAGGGAGAGAGGCAGAACTGCAGAAAGGCACTGGGAAATCCTCTTACCTTGTTCTGGGGGAATTGGGTTGGTTTCAAATTAGTGCCAGAATTTGCCAAGTAAAGGGTGCAGTGATTCATTGCAAGACTTACATTTTCCCTTCCTAGTCAGTGCTTAATTCCGTTTAAATTAGCTTGAAAATAGCATTAAAAACTACCCAGAGATTCCATGAGAAGCTGTGAGAGTTATAGTTTCTCTTAATTTTTAATTAATATCAGGACTTGGTGTTTGTATGATTGTTAATAAATTAGATCATAGCATTAATTTTCTATTTAATGCTTAAATCTCCAGTGTTATAATAACAAAGCAAACTCAAAACTTGGCTTTGGTTTTGGGTTCTTAAGTGATGTGGGTCATCCCCCACAAAAACCCTGCAGAATATCAATGGGCTGAGACACCAGCTTTGTTTTAAGCAGGGAAAAGGAAGTTATGGATTGTTCTGCAGAGGCTGGGCAGTCTCTAAGCCCTGCCAGCTGTGAAGTGCCCAGGGCTGTTGTCTGAGTGAAGTTAAAGAACCAATTCAGACATTCAGCACTTGCTTTTCACCTTTAGGGCCATCCCTAAACACTCTCTGAGGTGGTTTGGGCCTGTTGGGCACCACCACACTCCAGTCCCACCTCGTGTCTTGGGTGGCCTTGGAGAGGCAGGAAATACTGACAGGGAGGAATAAATTCATGGGCTCTCCTAACAGATTTTATACAACCACTGTGGACTCTGGGGAAAAAAGTCAGGCTGAAGAGAATTAAAGCAATTAACATGCATTTAAAAAGACAATAACTCAGTGCAGGAATTGGGGGAAAACAACCCTTCAATACCATCCCTGTAGATAGAATTTAAACTGCTTTCCATGTTATGCATCCAGGTACTTCTGTATTTGTAAAGAATAGTAACTCCCAAATTAATTGAAGCAGGGCTTGTTTTTCTTTCAGTTTTCCTTCCCTGCTTAAATTCTTGTTAAATCCTTGGGGTTGTTCCCTGACAGGCAGTGCTGGTCACTGGTGAGGAGTCCAGGGTGGTGGGGAGTGGGTTCCTCTGCACTCAGCATGGCAATATTTCATTTCCTGTCCGTTGCAGATGTGAGAATGCCTTGAAATTGAAGATTTCTGTTCATCCAGATGTCTGGAGAAAGGCTTGGGGTGGGTTTGAGTTCAGGGGGAATGTGAGGTTTCTGTTTCTGCCAACTAAACTTGAGTGAGAAATGGGGCTTTTTAGGAAAGTGTTTGTAAAAATTTATCACCCTGGTTTTAAGTGTGCATTTGGACTATCAGGTCACAGAAAGCCCCTGTTCATCAGCTCTCTGGCTCTAAAACAATCAAATCTTCTGTGGCAGTGATCTTTAAATCTTAGATGTTCTTGACAATAGAGAAAATAAGTAAAAAACAAACACTGTGCTTCCAGCAGGTCTTTAATTTGGGAAATGTTTGTGAATGTTCCATGTACAGAGCAGGCAAAATGGGATGCACTTGAGAATAGTTGGGCACCCTTGAATAAATGAACTCTGGCACTGCAGGTCAATGATTAAAAGTTAATTATTTGGTACAGAACTGTTTAGATTCCCCAATAAAGCAGAAATTTAAGTTAAAGTGTTCAGAAAATGTGCTGCTTCATATGTGAACATCCAGTTGAGAAAACTGATTGGTGTTTCATAGAGTTCTTAATGTAGAATTTCCTTTGAATGCACTTAACTACAGTTGGGAATTGTCCTGCTCATGCAGAGACTCAGCATTTTCTGGACTTTGGTACTGAACCATAATGGTGCTCTGTGACAAACAGGAGTCAGTCACCTGAACAGTCTGCATTTGAAAAGCTTTTCATGTTTGGTGTGTTGCAAGAAGGACATTCTGTGGGGTTTCTATGGCTGTTGGAACTAGAATATTGGATGTTTTCTGTGGGGTTTGCTGGGTATTTGTGGGGACATGCAAAAGGCAGGGCTTTGTTTCTGAGGGTCCATATCCATAATAAATGATGGCTGTTGCTTCACCATGGTTATTTTATGGACAAATGTTCATGATCTTTAGGTGATTCATTTTCACTGTACTTCAGTTTTTATTTCCTCATTTTGGTATCATGGATTAAGGCTTGGAGTGCTTTGAAAGCCCGTAAATTATTCTGAAAATGGATCAGAATTAACCTTTTCTGGGATTGTTTAAATGGAGCAAAGTATTAATAAGAGCCTTGACCATGGATTTTTCTGGCTGTGAGCTCCTGGGTTTGGGTCCTTAAAATGATGAGCAACCATGTCAGCAAGGAAAATAATTAGTGGGAGGGGGGTTAATTGAAGAAAAATTTAAAGAAGGGGGGGAGAAAAGGACATGGGCAATGAGTAAAAGGATATAAAATCCTGAACCTCTTATATTTGAGTTGTGAAAATAGTTTTGGTGTCAGTTTAGGGGTGTGGAGTGAGGGGCAAGGGAGGTCAGTGTCAGTCCTCACTCCTGAAACCCTCTCATGGTGTTCCTCTTTAATAAGCACAACACATTTACCATTCCCAGTGATCCCAAACACATTTGCTCTCCTGGCCTTGCCCTGCTGCATCCCCAGCCCTGGTTTCCCTCGATGTATCCCATCCCACCCTGGGGTGCCAAGGGGCACCTGCCCCGTGTGGGGGTGGCACTGGCTGGGCTCAAACACCCCTTGTCCCCTCGGGGTCGGGTGACCTGGGAGCTGCTCGGGGTCTCACCAGCAGGAAATTCTGATCCATCCCGAGCCATCCCTGCTGCCCCAGGAGAGCCCTGGAGCTGTCCCAGCAGGGCAGTGTCCGAGGGGTGCTGGAAGGGGCAGAGCTGCCCCCTGAGCCCCCCGTGCCCTCTGTTGTTGGTTCCCTGTGCCCCAGGCAGTGCCCACAGGTGTCCCAGCACTGCCCCCACCTCGCCCTGTGCTGCCCCCGCTGCTCGGCTCTCTCGCTCTCCATCCTCCATAAAGCTCCTTTATTTTGGTGATCCTTTGTGGCCTTCCTGCGTTTTACAGCTGTGGCCTCTCTGTTGCCTTTGTTCATGTGTGAATTCATATCCTTTCCAAACATTTAGCTTCCTTTTTTTTATTATTTTTTTTTTATTTTAACGACCCTGATGACTTTGGTTCCAGTTCATCTGAAACAAACAAGCAAAACCACCAAAATACCCCCCCAAAATCCATGTAGCCTTGATTTTGTTTTCTTTTTTTTTCAAATGCAGATTGTATTTTCATAGAGTTGTATTCCAATTTACTCAGCTTGGTTTGGTAAACTGCAGAATTGGTTTTGCTGAGTACGACTCGGATTGGCTCTTGGTCTGGTGACCAGAAATTGTACCTGCCTCCTATTCAATTTGTAAAGCTTAATTAATTAACTCCACCTCTTTAATGTACCTGAGAAATATATTGTATGTATGTACAATATTTCATGTTGTTCACATATATACATATATTGTATTTATAGAGATAAATGGCTGGAAACTCTGACCCATAATTGCATTTCTGTTAAATGTTTGTCTAGAGTATGGATTTGGTTTCATTTATATTAAAGAATATTAGCTGAGCAATTGGTCACATTTAATCTTCGAGTCAAATTTTCAACTTAATACTTTTGTAACATTTAATATCACTTTCAAATTTCCAATTTAATATTTTTACAGCTAATTTTTTTTTCACAATACCGAGTGTTTCTGCTCTGGCAGTTTCAACTCATGATCAGCAAACGCTTCTAACACATTTCCTAAGGATTTAATGTGTTCCTAAAGCTTTTTGGCTGGCTGTTTTTCCCCCAAGCAAACTCCATCAGCTGCCAGCCTTGGAGTCAAAGAGCATTTCCCCCTGAGCAATGCAAATCAAATCCAAATTCTGCAATGTGAAGCCTGTGCAGAGGGAGCTCCTGGGGCTGCCCCGACTCGGACTCCACACTGGGAGTTTTGTGTGAAATGAGACCGAATGCTAATCTGTGCTTTGCCTTGGCTTTCTGCTCTGTGTTGTCTTGGTGTTTGCGTCTTACCTCTTACGTCTGTGCTGTTTGTTCCCTCCCCTGTTCTCTAATCCTGCCCTCCCCTCCCTCTGTGCCTCCTCATTGTCCACACTGACCCATCAATCAACCAACAACGTCCCCCCTTCCGTCGTGGTCGTGCTGATCTGCCCTGCCCTGGTTGGTGGCTCCGTGCTTGGGTGGCTGTGTTTGTGCTGGACCAGCTCACCCAAATATGGCCTTCTTGCTGACAGGTATCACTTCTGTGAGAAGTGTTTCACTGAAATCCAGGGGGAGAATGTCACCCTGGGTGATGACCCTTCCCAGCCTCAGACGTAAGTGCTTCCTTTGCTCTGCCTGCTGCCCGTGGCCGTGGGGGGTGCTCTTTGGCCTGGGGTGGGAGTAAAACCCAGACCCCTTGGGTGGGTTTTGGGGGGGAAATGCCTTATTCCTTGCTAGCAGGGAGCTGTACAGTGACAGCATTAACAGCTGTCTCTGTGCTGGGGCTGGGACTCTGCCCAGCAGTGCCCAGTTGAGCTGCCCATTCCAGGGGGAGGCAGACCCTGGGTGATGTGCTTGGAGGGGGGCAATAGGGACTGCAGCAATAAATACCACTAATCCATCACCTTTTCTAATGAAAGACTTCACCTAATTCTGGTGTCTCCCCTTTTGAAGTGCAGCCTGTATTTTTAAAACCAATGGCTTGCCTTCAACCTGGCCAGAAAAATCAGATTGGAGGAACGCAAGCTCAGAAGTGGCTGTTTTACTGACAGCAACTTCCCTTGCTCTTTTTGATTTTAAGTTTACCTGGATGCCTGGGTATCCCTTATTTTGCTCTTAATTTACACAGAAAGTGAAATGGGAATGATGTTTCCTGGGGCTTAAGCTAAAATGACCTGAATTGCTTGCTCTGCCTAGAAAATAAACACTGAGGTGCTTTCTTCAGCCTTGAGGTTTGCTGCAATTCAGCAAAGCATGATCTTGTCTCAGGCTCTGCCAGAAAAGTGCTGCTGAGTTTTCATATTAACTCTTTGTCTCTAGAACCATCTCTAAGGATCAGTTTGAAAAGAAGAAGAACGACACCCTCGATCCGGAGCCGTAAGTATCAGGCTCTTGGTTTGCCTAAGATAATCCCATAGTCCTTTAGGCAGGAATGGGGCAGGGAGTAAAGGACTCCTCCTTTTCCCCCAAACAGGCTGCAGAATCTTCCCCTAAAGTTTATGGCACCACATCCAAAGCTGATGCCTGACTTTGTTACCCCAAAGGAAACCCGAGCCTGTTCCGCAGGCAGTTCCTGAGTCTGTGATTTGGGTGATTCCAGGAATCTGCCACAGGGCTGGGAATGGCCTTCTGTCACACAGAGCCTTTCACAGCCAGCCCTGCATTCTTGGGGCACTTCTGCATCTTCCTCTGCTGCTTCTAAACCACATTTTTCTCCCCACTGAGTGCTGAGCCCACCAGCAGAGCCATCCTGCTCCCTCCCGTGTGTTTCCCGTGGGAGCTTCAGGGACAGCCCAGCTGAACTTCCTTTTGGGGGCTTGTGCTGCTCTTCCTGCAGTCCCCAACTGTCTGCAGAGAGATTTTATCTCACTCTTACTGTGTTCTCTGGCAGTTTGATCCCCCATGCATTTTGATTGCTAATCCTACCTTTACAAGCACTAAATGGAGCTCCTCCCCAGGCCTGTGAAGAAAGGTGGGCTGGGATAGACCCCTTTGGCTTCATAGCCAAGCCTGCAGTCTGGGTGGGAAAACCTCTAACAGCTTTCCCATCCTGAAAAAGAATTCTGACATATTATTTTGACCAGAAAAAAAATAAAAAAGAAGTCTACAGCAGAGCCATGCAGGCAAAGACAAGCCAATACATGTTTTCTTGGCAGGGTGATTCATGACTGACTGGTTCTTACCTTTACAGGGAGTTGAGCAACCATGTAGTCAGTTTGTGGTTGTTGCTGCAATTGGAAGTGCAATGTGTGGAGGTATTGTTGAGCAGGCTTCTCTGCCTAGGAGAGGATAGAAAAGATCCAGAAAAAGTTGTGCATGACAGCCCATTGCAGATTTTTAAACTGGAACACTCTGTTTTATATATATATATAATTCACACATGGATTGATAGATGTAGCTCTGAATCTATTCTGAGTATTTTTTAAACTGACACATAAACTGGGCCTGTTGGAAGTTGATTCAGTTCTCACCAGAGCATTGGCAAGTCCTCCTCCCTTGCTGAATTCTGGAAAATGCCTTACCTGACACCAGAAGTGACTGGCTGCTGTTTTCTCTCCTCAGGTTTGTTGATTGCAAAGAATGTGGCCGGAAGATGCACCAGATTTGTGTGTTACATTATGATATTATTTGGCCTTCAGGGTAAGAGATGTTTGTTAGTTTTTTACCCCCTGTACAATCAGACAGATGTAGTTTGTATAATAAAGACTTTCTGCCTTTGTTCTTTAATATGTGGCCACTGCCCTTTAGGACCTGAGCACAAAAGGACAAAGCATTTCTTAATAAAATACATTTTCTGATGTTTGGGGTCTTATTTCAGTCTGTTCAGATGAACCTGTGCATGAACCCAACTTTTCTTACACAGCTGTCTGTGGTTTCTTTCTGACTGTAAGCAAGGGCAGCTGTTGAAGGTGAGTTGGTGTGCACAGAACACAAGTGCAGGTGTAACTGCTTGGCAGAATTGAACCATCTCACAAAGGCCTGAAGTGCCTCAAAAATGAATCAACACAAGCTGTTCAGATCCAGAGAAAATTATATCCTACTCTGACATTTAAATTATGGGTTCAGACCCTGGGTTTAAGCTCACCAATAATGGGCTTGTGCTGAATTTTTGGCTTTTTTTTCTCCCAATAGGTTTGTCTGTGATAATTGTCTGAAGAAAACCGGCAGAACACGCAAAGAAAACAAATTCAGTGCTAAAAGTGAGTTTGATATTTCTGGGGTTTATCTCCAACACTGATTTTCCCCTGCCACCCCAACAGCTTTCTGACTGAGACTTGGTGTTGTCACCCTGGACAGCACAGGAACATTTGGAAAACAGGGAGTGGTGTAGCCTGAGGCTCTCAGGGTTTGAATCAACATCGATTCTGTGTGAGCCCTGAGGTGTTTGACATCTTTGGCCTCATCTTTCTGGGATGAAAAAGCAGAAAGAGGGACAAACAGAGCAGGGAAAGCACAGGGCTGTGTGCACTTCCCTGGCTATATTTAGCCATGTTTCCATGTAGTGTTGAAACTGTAGTAAATGACTGTCACCTCTGTGCCCTTCCAGTGCCAGGCAGAAACAAGCTGTGCTGCAGCTCAGGTGCTGCTGCCAAGCTCAGAAGTGTCTGAAGAGCTGTCCTTGCCCCCAGAGCAGGCAGAGGGACCAGGACTGTGCCCTGCAATGAGCCACCCACTGCCCTGTGTGTCTGATTGCCTTGGCAGCAGCCCCTGCCACGGTGTTGTTGCAGTGGGCACTGAAGGGAGGGCCACAACATGCCAGGGCAGTCCTGTCAGTGTCTTTAGCAATGCCCACACTGAGCTCTCTGCAGGCTCTTCAGGACAGAGCTCTGGAATTGTCACTCACAAGGGTTTGGAGGGAGGGCAGGAGGAGAAGGGGCTGGTGGTGGAAATGCAGTGTCAGTGCCCAGAGCAGGGAAATGAGGGAGTGGAGACACAAGAGGGTGACTCAGCCACTTGGACAACTGGAACCTGCAGGTGCTCTTGATCCCTGCTTGGTTCTCCTGTCCTTGGAAGTTCTGGGCATTCCTGTGTCTCAGTGCCTACCCAGGCCTGGATCTTCTACACTCAGATAAAGGCAAGGGTTTGCATTAGATGGGACTTCTTGATAGCTTGGTGTGTGGCTGATTGCATAACAAGAGGGGTGAATGGGGGTGATTTGGAGGTGATAAAGTTCTGTGAGCCTTTACTGGTTACAGGAATCACAGCAGTCCCTGGAGGAACCTGAAACACACAAGCCAGCTTTGTTACAAAGTCTAAATTAGGCTCATTAAAGACAGATTAAAATTGTAACAGAACATTAATAACATGATGAAATAAAAATGTAGTTTTAGGTAAGCATTTTAAGTGGCCGTTCTGTTACATGCTGACCTCCCAGCATATATTGCTGTAAATTGGCTGAAATAAGGATTTCTGTAGTGGTTCTGTGACTCTGCTCAAGGTTTGTGTGACCAGCCATTTGGTTCAAGGGAACCACCACTCTGTTCTGGACAGGGAAATCATGGTGGAGTTTTCCTTTTTCTCTTTTGCCTTTTCCTTTGCCTGCTCTTTGACTGTCCTGTGGTTCCCCATGGTTTCCCCTGCTGTAATCCACTGGTGGGCTCAGCCCTGCAGATCAGCCTTCTCTGACAGTGCTCTCGTGGGGATGCAGGAACAGGGAGGGAAAAGGAAGGCCTGGTTTTGTCCAAATCCTGGTCTTTACTGCTGACCTGAAACCAAACCTGAGCAGTGAAAGATGGACACACTGACATGTTCCCTCTCCCCATACAGACTTGCACTTGTGAAGTATTACAGTCAAGTGTTAATTGCCATCAATAATTCTGTGCTCTTTCAAGCACTGTGGCCCAACTGGTGATGAAGAGCCCAGACAGCATTATGGAGCATTGAGATTCCTAATGTTTATTAAGTAAAATTGGTTAATTAACTGAGAGCCTGCCAAATACAACCAGTGTGCAGCTGTGAGACTCCACACTTCTGAAGTATTTATTTTCCTAGGAAAGCCTGCAAATAGTGCAGGGACCTTCAAAGACCAAAGGGATGCTGACAAATAAGGCACCCCAAGGAGTTTCCTGACAGAAAGTCCCAGTGAGCCAGGAGTGTGACCTTCTCCCCACGTGTCCCTTTCCTCCTGCACTGCCAGGTGTGTGGCCACTGCTGCTGCCACCACCTCCTGTGCTGGGCACTCCTTGGAGACAGTTTGGGTGCCTTTCCCCAAGTTTGCACTGCAGGTGTCACCGAGTCCTGAGCTGGTATTAGAAGTTCTTACATGAGAGGGGGCCAAGAACCAAACTCTGGTTGCTTTCTAAAGGAACTTGCATGTTCTAATACCTCAAAACAGGCAAGTTTTACATCCTTTCCTTCCAGCACCTGTGGTCTTAATGTTGCCTGTTTGTTTTGTCCTCTAAGCTGGTCTTTTTGTGTTTGTTACTGTGTGAGCCCCAATGCTCTGCAGCAGGAGGAAGGAAGCAGAGAGCCCTGGCTTGCTTAGCATTGGGAAGATGATCAGATGAAAACACAAGGCAATGGAGTTAATTCTGCTGGCATCCTAACCCATCAGCTGAAATGGGGCCCTTTCTCCTGTTTAGTCAGAGGAATCAGCAGAGCAAAACAATATCCTCATAGAGTATTTGTGAATTCCCTTTAAAATCAACCTCCCCCTATTATTTATGGAAAGCCTAACACAGTCTACTGGGCTGGGAAACACTGGGAAAGGCCTATAAAGGTGTATTTTTATTTTAACCTGCCTTTAAATTTAGTTACTGGGTCCCAAGTAAATGATATTTAGACTGTGTTGTGCTGGTTCTAAACCACATAATCTCACTGGACAAGGGGACAGGCTGAAAGATGTAAATCAAGGCTGCTGCTTCTGGCAAGTTCTATCAACTGATTGTGATTCAGCTGCCAGAGGGCAGGGTTGGGTGGGATATTGGGAAAAATTCCTCCCTGGGAGGGTGGGCAGGCCCTGGCACAGGGTGCCCAGCCCTGGGAGTGTCTGGATACACCTGGAGCAACCTGGGCTGGTGGAAGAGGTCCCTGCCCATGGCAGGAGGGTAGAACGAGATGATCTTGATGGTCCCTTCCAGCCCAAACCATTCCATGATTTTATAAATTAATTCTAAGTATAAAAAATCCCTTTTGATTGTATATGGGGGTTTTCCCCAATATGGGAGCCTGAAATGATTTTTAGTCTTGATATTCCACTGCAACTTTCTGCATGTCAGGAGGAAGGAAGAAACAAGAGCCTTGTGTCAGGAGCCAAATACCAACTGAAAAATGAAGCAACAGAGAGCAGAAATTAAATGTGTTTTAGCAAAGTGAACATCTGTAGATTACACCATCACTTTGGAAGAGAGAGCAGATTGACCATAAAATGAAATAGAAATACTGGGTAGTAAAATAAGTGCAGCAGGATAAGAGAAATGGTCATAAACCCAGTGGGTCATAAATCTCCAAGTCAAACCAGTGGGCTCCTTCTGTTTCCTTAATTTCCCCCCAAACCTTCATGGGGATTCCTGTAATTCGTCGTGCCTTTATTTGAAACCCATCCCATCCTGGAAGGCCACAAACCCTGCTCTCCCCACAAAAGCCAATTGTGGTGGAAAGACCAAAGGGGGGATGTGGACAATCAGTGGACTTGAACTCTCCAGGACCTCTGTGGCCGTGCAGGAACCCTTTAACCCTGGCAGATTCCTGTAAGTGCAGCCTGAGAGCTCTCTGGAAGGGCAAAGCCAAAGCAAGGAAATCTCCACTGGAGTCAAAAGGCTTTTCATTTCTGGTGATTTGCTTTGCTTTGCCTGAGAAGGTGTGGCGTGGAGCCAGATCTATAAAGTGATGTCATCCCTGTCAGGCAGCCAGAGAGTGGGTTTGGCAGGAGGAAACATTTGCAGTGTTCATAAAATAAGGCTGCAAATTGAAAAATGCTCCGTAAAGCCGCCTTTGTTGGGTCACTCGCGGGGTGATTTTTCCAGTGTAGTGGTTTGAGCTTCCACCACAGGGTGTGAACACTTAAGGCTGGGGGCAAAGCAGGGATGGGTTGGCTTTTTTTCTGCATTTTGGGTGCATAAATCAAACCATCGAATTTTCATATGGAGGTAAAACAAAGAGAGGGGGAAAAAAACCTACTTCCATCCATCCAAAGAGTTTCAAAGCACAGCAACACCCTGAACTTTAAATGGTTTCTCCAGAATTGGGTTTCCATTGCCGTGTTGTCCCCCTCCCCTTGCAGGGCTGCAGACAACACGTTTGGGGAACCATCTGGAAGACAGAGTGAACAAATTCCTGCGGCGGCAGAACCATCCTGAGGCGGGAGAGGTCTTTGTCAGAGTGGTGGCCAGCTCAGATAAGACAGTAGAAGTCAAACCAGGAATGAAATCCAGGTTAGTTCTCTAAAATTCTAATAACTGCAACCCTTTGAATGGATTTTATTTTGAGGTCTCCTGGCGTGGATTTTGCAAAACTTTCACAATTTGCACCTTAATCCCTTCACGCCTTTATGAAACTTTGGCTTGAGTGAGATTGGGGGAGGTAAAAAAATACCAAAGGAGGGGACAATTGTATTTGGACTGTTTGGGGGGCAGTGGGAACAGCCTGGGTTTGGTTACAATACTTTGTGTTTACCAAATCTTCAGATTCTGACCCCCTTTTGGTTGGTGTCACAGAATTCATAGTTTAGTTTGGAGCAGTTGCTGAGATTCTCTTTCATTACTGTTCCTCTCACTTTGGGGTTTATTTAGAAACTCTTTGGCTTTCAGGAGGGATTTTTGATTTGCCTCGTTAGAAATGAGAAGCTTGAAAGGTTTATTCTGTGGAGCAGCTTGGCTTTCATTCACACAGAGGGTGTTTGTGTGACATCACTCCACAATGCTCAGGATTTCTGCAGCCTCTTTAAAGGCCTCTGGTCCCTGAGGATGTTCCAGGGCTCAGTGCTGGCCTGTTCAGTCCCATGCTCTGGATGGGCACAGAACTGCTTGGTTTGCTGCAGCTTCGGTGTGAGCACTCCCAGGGAGCTCAAACCAACATTGAAGAGAATTTAACACCTGTTTTTGTTGCTCTTTGATGCCCCTGCCCTGCAGATTCGTGGACTCTGGCGAGATGTCGGAGTCGTTCCCGTACCGCACCAAAGCCCTGTTTGCCTTCGAGGAGATCGATGGGGTGGACGTGTGTTTCTTTGGGATGCACGTGCAGGAGTATGGCTCGGACTGCCCCCCTCCCAACACCAGGTACAGCCCCCCT
>WBMV01007805.1:121485-134169 GCA_013396655.1 Campylorhamphus procurvoides
CAGGCACTGCCCCCTCCCAAAACCAGGGACTGACCCCCTCCTCACACCAGGGACTTGACCCCCTCCCAACACCAGGCACTGCCCCTTCCCAGCACCAGGAACTGTCCCCCTCCCAACACCAGGGACTGCCCAGTACCAGGCACTGCCCCCTTCCCAACACCAGGGACTGTCCTGCTGCACACACAGCACACAGGAGGGCACTGCAGCTGACAACTAAACCATCACAATATCTTTTATATTCTGCTTTCCATTTGGCCTCTCGATGCGCAGTCCACCTTTTGCTTTTGGGGAGTGTTCACGCCACGTTAAGATGATGGCACAGGCATTATTATGAGTTTTATTTCATGTGGCTGTGGCTGGTGCAGGAGTGAGCTGTGAGCAGCCCTGGAGCCCTGCCTGAGGGTGGCTCTGCTCTCTTGCTGCAGGCGTGTGTACATCTCCTACCTGGACAGCATCCACTTCTTCCGGCCCCGCTGCCTCCGCACCGCCGTCTACCACGAGATCCTCATTGGCTATTTGGAATACGTGAAGAAACTGGGGTAAGTCAGCTCTCTGTAGGCAAACAAATCTGCCTTTTTGAATCCAGTCTGCCCAGTGGTTTTGCATGTAGGATAGTCTTTGTTTCCCTCTGTGCTCTCCAAGGTATGGGGAACACACCCCTGGTCTGCACTGGACAGAGGAATTGGGATTTGGTCGTGAAAGTGGATTGTTGTCAGGATTCTTAAACTGACAGCACATCATTCACTTGATCAGGGGTTCCCTTGATATTTCAGCTTTGTTATTATGTCCCAGACCTTACCCCTTGTCTAAAGAGAAGTTATTGCCTTGGCAACTTTGCTGTGAAATAAAAACCATGCAAAAACTGAAGCCAGAGCTCTGAATTGATGCGTCAGTTTGAGTGAAGGGGACGATGGCACTGACAGACTCTGCTTGCTGTGTCACCCCAGGTATGTGACAGGGCACATCTGGGCCTGTCCCCCCAGTGAAGGAGATGATTACATCTTCCACTGCCACCCACCTGACCAGAAAATTCCCAAGCCCAAACGTTTGCAGGAGTGGTATAAGAAGATGCTGGACAAGGCATTTGCTGAGAGAATCATTCATGACTACAAGGTTTGCTGCTCTTTCCTTCCTGCTTTAATTGCATGGGCTTTTCAAGCTGGGGCAGTGTTGTACAAGGGGTTTATTCTCAGCCAGTGTCTTCATTTTCTCAGGTTTTCTTGAGGTTCTGCCTTTCAGGCTGAAAATCTTTTGGGTTTGGTGATTGAATGAAGAGAAATGTGCAAGAACCTGCCTTTGTGTACTTGTCTTTCACTGCAGTTTTCTAGGCAAGGAAATAGGGAGCTTGTTCAGAAACTGTTTCTGGTAATTGTGGAGGAGCTTGTGGAACACTGTGCCCCACTGGTGTGGGATAAAAAACTCCTTATTAAAGGGGTGATTGTCTTAATTGGAGAACATCACTCATGTACCCAAGGAAATACACTGAAAGTGGCAAAGGGAGCATTTGTCACTCCTTACATGCTAAAATTTACAGGAATCCCTTTATGGTGGTGACAGTGCTGGAGAAAATGGATGTTTTGGTGGCAGGGGACACTTTCTCAATGTGTGGGGTAGAACAGCCTCTACCAAGCCTTGCCAGGGGGTTTGGGCAGCAAAGAGCTGGAGAGCCTGTGCCTCCCAGTAGGGTGGCCTCGAAACCAGGGAGGGCTTTGCTACAGTTCCAGGACTGTCTTGGTGTCTCCCATCGTGCCAGGAACACGAAGTGGTGGCACAAAGGGGGTTCAGGGGGGCCCAGCACTGTCTCTCCAAGATAAAACAGGCACTGGGCTGTTATCAGTGTTGCCAGCTGGTTTGGAGCTGCACCCAGGGAAGGAGACCTGGCAGGAGCTGTGGGGCCATGTCTCTGGTTCTCCTCTCTCCCCTGAGTGATCCTCAGGTATTTATTCCTGACTTGTGTGATGTTCTCGACAGGACATCTTCAAACAAGCGACTGAGGACAGGCTGACCAGTGCCAAGGAGCTGCCTTACTTTGAGGGGGACTTCTGGCCCAACGTGCTGGAGGAGAGCATCAAGGAGCTGGAGCAGGAGGAGGAGGAGAGGAAGAAGGAGGAGAGCACTGCAGCCAGTGAAACAACAGAGGTGGGTCAGCTCCATGGGCTGGCTTTGCCCCGACTCCCAGACCTGACAATCCAAGAGGGAGTTCACAACCAGCCAGCTGGAAAGGTCACTCACACCAGCCATGAAATCAGGGGTCCCTTTCACTGCTTTTCTGGCATTTTCATGGTTAACAAATACCCTGTGGCTTGGCCTGGGGTCTCTACCAGGCTCAGGAGTGAGTTGTGTCAGTTCAGCATCTCCACCCTTGGAGAACATGGAGGGAACATACAAGAGTTCACTTCTGAACCCCTTCTGATCACTTAGAACCCTCTTTGGCTCCCCATAAAATAGGCTCATTTGAATTTCCAACCAGGTTTGGTCAAGAAGTCCATAAAATTAGTTGCAGAGAGCCCAAGAGTGGGCAGGGAGTTCCTGTCCCAGCCCAGTTCAGGGCACAGGGGGGTGGCAGCAGCCTGGAAATAGAATTGCTCTCTGCAGTGGGACTGGATTTGTGTTCCCTGAATAAATATGGCTGTGGATCAAGCCAGTGTTTGCCTGTACGTGCTGTTCATGGCACCTTCCTGCATGTGTGTGTGTATAAATATATTTATACATACCAGGCTATTTCAGTGGCTTATTTTTAATTTTATGGTGACCAACATTCTCACAGTCAGAAAGGAGGTTTGACTCCTTGGGGGTTGATTTTTCAAGGACATGAGAACTCCAAAAGCTATTTCAGTTTTCCCAGGTCCTGTAAATAACAACATCTGCTGGTTTTCACTCTCTTCACTTCCAGCCAGTGTTCAGTGCATGGCCTGTGGTCTGGGTTGTGACTTGGGCACAAGGGAAGGTTTGGGAGATGATTTTCCTGGAGTTTCACATGCAGCTGGAAGTCTGCAGGATGGAGAAGAACATGTTTTGGTGGTTTCTGTTCAAATCCTGCACGTTCTTTTCTGTGTCCTCACCCTAAATCTGTATATAGAATAATTTATTATAATTTATTTATAATAAAATAAAATAATATAATATAAAAACAAACCTTAAAGCAGAGCTTGATCAAGTTTGTGAAACCCCAAATGCACAACAAAGCAAGACCCTGCAATCCTGGGATTCTTTTGAGGTCCATTTTATTTGTAGCTCATTTTATCATCAGATATCTTTGTAAATAGATATGTAAATCAGATATCTGTGTAAAGCCAGCAGGGGAAGGTGAAGTGCAGTGTTCGAGAAGGAAAAAAACCACTGTAAGATGGGAATTATTTAATGTATATACGTACCTTAGAAGTCTGTTTTGAATCAGTGTTTGGATTTGTTTGCCTGCCAGTTTGGCTTTTGATTTTTCCTGGAAGATAGGATATATTTAACCCAGCAGGGCTGATTTGCAGGCATTGGAACAAAGTTCTATTCCTGACAGCAGAAGTGTGTCAGTGTGAGCTCAGTGAATGGGAGAGAGCTCTGTGCAGTGTAACATCTCGCCCGTGCCTCTCTTGCAGGGGAGCCAGGGCGACAGCAAGAATGCCAAGAAGAAGAACAACAAGAAAACCAACAAGAATAAGAGCAGCATCAGCAGAGCCAACAAGAAGAAGCCCAGCATGCCCAACGTGTCCAATGACCTGTCTCAGAAGCTCTATGCCACCATGGAGAAGCATAAAGAGGTACTGTCAGAATAGGCTGTGCAGAGGGAAGGGTTTATCCCTGGTGATCCAGGCACGATGATGCTCCAAACTGAAAAACCAGGAGGAGTAAAGCTCGGGGTTGGGTGGGTTAGAAACGTCTCTGTTGCATAACAACATATTGGAAGAGCTCAGCTTAAACTGAGCTAATTAGGTAAGGTTTGCAGCACACCCAGAGCAGCAGCTTTTTCCTGCGAGATGACCCAACCTCACTGACTTTCTCACTCCTTTGCCCTTTTATCTGCAGGTGTTCTTTGTGATCCATTTGCACGCCGGGCCCGTCATTAACACCCTGCACCCCATCGTGGACCCGGATCCGCTGCTGAGCTGTGACCTGATGGACGGGCGGGACGCCTTCCTCACGCTGGCCAGGGACAAGCACTGGGAGTTCTCCTCCCTGCGCCGCTCCAAGTGGTCCACGCTCTGCATGCTGGTGGAGCTGCACACCCAGGGCCAGGACCGCTTCGTCTACACCTGCAACGAGTGCAAGCACCACGTGGAGACCCGGTGGCACTGCACGGTCTGCGAGGTACGTGGGGCCACTGCCTTGGGTCACCGCCTTGGGCCACCACCTGGGGCCCCCACCTTGGGCCCCACAGCTGAGCTTCAGGGGGTGTTCTGGGTAGTGCCCAAAGTTCCTCCAAACGAAGCCTGTCCTGGTAAAAGGGCTGCTAAGCCTTAAGGGAAAGGGGTTATCCAGTGGGTACCTCTTCTTATGAGAAGAAGGGACTTTAGTTTCTCAGTGTGGGAAATCCTGGAGTGGCTTCTGGTGCAGTGTTTATTCCTCTATGGCTCCTCTGCACAGAGAGCTTTTAACTGCATTTTAAAGAATCGTGAATCTTAGGGTCGTTTGGGTTGGAGGGGACCTTAAAGACCATCACAGACACCTTGCACTAGAGCAGGCTGCTCACACTTCAGGCCTGGGTGGTGGGGTGGGACTGCATCAGCCTGGGCAGAGTCTGCAGAGCACTGACTGCTCCACGTTCTGTGGATGTCCCCGAGGGCAGTTGAGTTACCCTCCTGCAGGGTCATCTCCTTCTGCTTTACACGTGGTGCTTGTGCTGTATCCCTGAGCTGGGAGAGGAGGCTGCCACAGCTCCTCACTGGTGTCCCTTTGGTCCAACATCTGTGGCTCCCTGCCCTTCCCATCAGACCCCATAACTGCTCCTAACCTGGCTCAGTGCTTTTAAGGACCAGCCCTTTGAGAGCAGGGATCACTTCTGGTCTGTGTTGGAGAGCAGTTATCCAGGCGGCTGGGCCAGTGCTCAGAGGAAAAGGGCTTGTGTTCACCTCTGGCTGTAGCTGAACTGAAGACATTTGAATAAGTGCAGTCTGGTTTTTACACTACAAGTTATTGCCAGGTTTGTGGTGGAAGAGCCTTAATTAATCCCTCTGAGGAAAGTGTTGAGCTGGGCTCCTGGAGGCAGAGCTGCAGGAGAGGGACTGGACACACACAGGGAATGAGGGGCTGGAAAGAGGTACCACCTTTAGGCCACCTCAGGGCAGCCCTGTGTTGGGGAGTGCCCTTCCTGCAGCAGAAAAGGGACAGGGCACTGAAAATGGTGGGGGGGGGGGGAGGAGATTTTCAGCATGTCGTAGCATGAAACTTGCACTTGATTTGAGGGGATTTTTAGGGATTTAAAAAAAAACATATTTCAGGATACCAACTATTAGTCATTATTTACACTAAGAATAGCTAAATGGAGAGCAAACCCTGCCTTTTAGGCAGTGACCTCGGGTTTATCTGACTAGTTGGAGGTTTTGGTACCCAAATAGGTGTCACAGAAAAATAAACAACTCCTGTCACCAAAAGGGAAAAATTAAAAAACCCAATTCTTGGGAGGCTTTCTCATGTAATAAAAGGACACAAGGACAGCCCCTGGTTGCATTGTTCCCCCTGCAGTCAGGAGCTGTGGCTGCAGGCTGGCTCTGCCCCAAAGGCCTCTCCCACTGCCCGGTGTCACCTGACACAGGTGGGCATTGAAGGGGCAGCTGTGGGCAGGGCATGGCTGTGTCTGTGGTTGCACCCAGGGACACCCCGAGTGTTCCTGCCTGTGGGGCTGCCACTGTCACTGCCACTGCCCTGCCACTGCCCTGCCGTCCTGTCGCTGTGGCCTGTGCTGTGTCAGCAGCTGAGCTCTGGCTGTTCTCTCCTTCCAGGACTACGACCTCTGCATCAACTGCTACAACACTAAGAGCCATGACCACAAGATGGTGAAGTGGGGCCTGGGTCTGGACGACGAGAGCAACAGCCAAGGCGAGCAGCAGTCCAAGAGCCCGCAGGAGTCGCGCCGGCTGAGCATCCAGCGCTGCATCCAGTCCCTGGTCCACGCCTGCCAGTGCCGCAACGCCAACTGCTCCCTGCCCTCCTGCCAGAAGATGAAACGGGTTGTCCAGCACACCAAGGGCTGCAAGCGCAAGACCAACGGGGGCTGCCCGGTGTGCAAACAGCTCATCGCTCTTTGCTGCTACCATGCCAAACACTGCCAAGAGAACAAATGCCCCGTGCCATTCTGTCTCAATATCAAACACAAGCTCCGACAGCAGCAGATCCAGCACCGCCTGCAGCAGGCTCAGCTCATGCGCAGAAGGATGGCCACCATGAACACCCGCAACGTGCCTCAGCAAAGTTTGCCTTCTCCTACCTCAGCCACGCCCGGTACCCCCACCCAGCAGCCAAGCACGCCGCAGACACCGCAGCCTGCCCCCCAGCCCCAGCCCTCCCCTGTAAGTATGTCACCGGCCGGCTTCTCCAGCGTGTCCAGAACTCAGCCCCCCACCACCGTCTCGACAGGAAAACCCGCAAACCCGGTTTCGGCGCCGCCGCCCCCGGCTCAGCCCCCGCCGGCTGCCGTGGAGGCGGCCCGGCAGATCGAGAGAGAGGCTGCCCAGCAGCAGCAGCAGCTCTACAGGGTCAACAACATGAACAATGGGTTACCCCCGGGCCGCCCGGGACTCGTGAACCCCGCGGTGGGCTCGGTGAACCAGATGCCGCAAGTCAACATGAACGTGCCGCGCCCCGGCCCCGTGAGCGGCCCCGTGATGTCCAACATNATGGCGACGCCGCAGGCCGTGGCCGGGCCCCGCATGCCGGGCGTGCAGCAGCCGCCGCGCAGCATCACCCCCAACGCGCTGCAGGACTTGCTGAGGACCTTGAAATCGCCGAGCTCTCCCCAGCAGCAACAGCAGGTTCTTAACATCCTTAAATCCAACCCTCAGCTTATGGCAGCTTTTATAAAGCAAAGAACAGCCAAATACGTGGCGAACCAGCCGGGGATGCAGCCGCAGGCGGGGATCCAGCCCCAGCCCGGGATGCAGCAGCCGCAGCCGGGGATGCAGCAGCCGGGCATGCACACGCAGGCGGGCCTGCAGAACATGAACGCCATGCAAGCAGGAGTGCAGAGACCCAGCGTGCCGCCGCAGCAGCAAGGCATGGGAGCGATGAACGCCCAGGGACAGGCGATCCCCATCATGAACCCCGGCCACAACCCCAGCATGGCCAACATGAGCCCGCAGTACCGCGAGATCCTGAGGCGGCAGCTCCTGCAGCAGCAGCAGCAGCAACAGCAGCAGCAACAGCAGCAGCAGCAGGGGGGGGCCGCCATGGCAGGAGGGATGGCAGCACACACCCAGTTCCAGCAGCCCCAAGGCCCGGGAGGGTACCCCCAAGCCATGCAGCAGCAGCGGATGCAGCAGCACCTGTCCATACAGGGCAGTTCCATGGGACAGATGGCTCAGATGGGACAGCTGAACCAGATGGGCCAGCCCGGCCTGGGGGCGGACGGCGCTCCCAACATCCAGCAGGCCCTGCAGCAGCGCATCCTGCAGCAGCAGCAGATGAAGCAGCAGATAGGGTCCCCCGGGCAGCCCAACCCCATGAGCCCACAGCAGCACATGCTCTCAGGACAAGCGCAGGCGTCTCATCTCCCCGGCCAGCAGATCGCCACCTCCCTCAGCAACCAGGTGCGGTCCCCAGCACCCGTTCAGTCTCCCCGGCCCCAGTCCCAGCCACCACATTCCAGCCCGTCACCCCGGATACAGCCCCAACCGTCACCGCACCACGTCTCTCCCCAGACTGGTTCCCCCCACCCAGGACTCGCAGTCACTATGGCTAGTTCCATGGATCAGGGACACTTGGGCAACCCAGAACAGAGTGCAATGCTTCCCCAACTAAACACCCCCAACCGGAGCGCGTTGTCTAACGAGTTGTCTCTGGTCGGTGACACCACCGGGGACACATTAGAGAAATTTGTGGAGGGTTTGTAGCATTATGGGAGCATCACTTTTGTTTCTTCTTTCCTTTCGTGTTCTTGGATATTTTGTACTGAAAAATTCAGACATCTGGGTTGTTTTGAATCCTAGATGGAACTGCTGCTTCCTACAGATGGAAGAATTAATTGCTGTTTAAAAATAAAAAGAAAAAAAAAACAATACAAAGAATATATTTTTTTGTTAAAGCCAGGCGGTTAAAATATCTGGTCTCTTTTGTGGGTTTTTTTGGTTTTTATTTTTTTGTTGCTGTTGACTCATACCTTTTTTTTAACGGGGAAAACAAGTTCATTATATTCATATTTTTTATTTGTATTTTCAAGACTTTAAACATTTGCGTTTAAAAGAAGAAAAAAAAATAATATTCAGAAACTGTTTCCTGAAATAATGCAACATTATAGCGTATCCCGGTAACTTTGACACATGGCGGGAAGATTTTTGTTTTCTATCTCTAGTGAACTCTGCAGGCGTTTGAAGTATTACCCCTGGGAAGATAGGAAGTGACTCTTGCACACATTGGCCAGCGCCAAAACCCTTGTCTTGCAGATGTAGAAATTGTTGCTTTGTTTCTCTGATAAAACTGGTCTTAGATGAAAATAGGGATGATCACTCTTAGGCCGTGCTGATCTGGATAGAGAAGAAACATTCTTTTCTTTCTTTCTTCTGTGTGAAACTTGAAACGAGGAAAGCAATTCTAGTGTAAATCATGCAAGCGCTATAATTACTATAAATAAGAAAATCCAAGAAGATTCAATCACTGTATAGAATGGTAAAAAGAAAAACAAACTCATTTCTTACTTATAATATCATATTGTTAAATAAACTGTGTGCAACAGACAAAAAGGGTGGTCCTTCTTGAATCCATGTACATGGTATTAACACTTAGTGTTTGGGTTTTTTGTTATGAAAATGCTGTTTTCAACATTGTATTTGGACTATGCATGTCTTTTTTCCATTGTATATAAAGTATTGCTTAAAATTGATATAAATTACTGAAGTTTTTAACATGTATTCTGTTCTTTAAAATCCATGTAAGAATGTTTAAGGTTTTTATTTATTTATATATTTTTTTGGATCATGTTCTTTGTAAGACATAGCTATGACGATTCACTCACGACCCGGAGCAGCCAGAGGCAGCGGTAGGAGTGGCAGATCCATGGATATTGTAGGTAGCATGTCTGTTTTACAACACCCGTAGTGATTGTTTCCTTTTCGGGGAGGGAGAGGAGAGGGGAATGATTCCCAGCCATCGACTCTTTGCAGGTGTTCATCCATAAGGGTTAACTGGAATAAATTATTAATAGCCGTTGCTTTTTAAAAAAAAAAAACTGCATTAATTTAGAGAAGGATCACCAATGAAAGGAAAATAGAGAGTATTGAGTTAATTCTAGGCTAATTTATTTAGTCTACAGTAAAATATGAACCTATTGACTTTAACACTATTTTTCTGCTGTTAACTCTGAGTCTAGATTTGAGGGTTTTCTGTGGAATAAAAAATAACAAATCATGTACATGTTCCCTTTAATATCCTCCCGTCCCTGGGACAGCCCCCCTTCCTCCCCGCAGTGAATTGCTCTCGTGGAGTCCCAAAGCCCAGGGAAGCTCTCGCAGCGTAGGTGTGAGCGCCGAGCCCCGCCAGCCGCCCCCGCCGCCCCTCCGAGCGCCCGGCCGGGGGTCGGCAGCGATTCCAGCCGGGAATCCCGCCCGGCAGCGGCAGCGCCGGCCACACGCCGCTTTCCACATCACTTAGTGCTTCCTCCAGCCTTCAGGTGTTTCTTGGAACGCTGTTGGGGGGAGATGGGGGGGTGGGGGGAGAAAAGCAAATATTTATCTCCACTTTCATCCCTGTACTGTGACCACAGTGCGCTGCAGCGCCTTTTTAACTGGAGAGGGTCTCTGCTTCAACTTTTCTTGCAAACTTTTAACTATTGTACCTTTTTCACCACCATCGGATTCATCTGCCCACGCATTTGTCTTCAGCAATTCAAGATGTCAAAATTTGGGGCTGGGGTGAGGTCAGTGAACACTAACCCAAAGCTTGTCCAAAAGAAATCGCTGTACAAAAAAAAAACCAGGAAAAAAAATGATGGAAAGCCCTGATACTGTGTCTCATGCTGTGTACTTAAAAAGAGGAAAAATACTATATTTGTGATCAAAAAGAGGAAACTTGAAATGTGCTGGTGTTTCTAATAAAAGCTGGTAAAACTGCTTGGATTGAAGGATGGTTCCACTTGGCTGGTGCCCGCGAGGATCAGCGGAGCCCGGTGCCCGAGGTTAAGATAACTGCGCTCAATCCCACTAATTCCTCTAAGCAGCCTCCCTTCCCGAGGCACCGGCCCCGCTTCCGGACCGGGCTAAGCTCGGGCTGCGGCTCCCGTGGTGCCCCTGCCCGGGCAGGAGTGGAAACAAACAACGCGTGGGAAGCAAATGCCGGAATGTTTTTAAGTGCAACCTGGAGTGCGGTGAGATCAGAGTAAAGGGATCGATGTGGGTGCGATAACTGCAGCTCTCAGGAGCAGGTGTGCCAGGGAAGAGCAGGGGTTTTACCGGGAAGAGATGGGAAGAGCAGAGCTGAAATCAGACCCGGGCTGGGGGTGCAGCCCCTGCAGCCTCAGGGACACTTCACTCCAGTCTCCTGTGAGTGTTGGTAGGGAATTCAGCGTGTACGAAGACTGGACGGGCCATGGATTGTTCCAGTCCTTGCCTGTGTTTGATGGGAGAGGTACTGGCAATATGGAACAGCGTCCTAGAAACATGGGAATTCATAAGGCAAGAGTGCACTGGGACTCGGTGCAGCATCTTTAGCATCAAACAGGGTGGGTAAGCCCTGCCCCTCACTGCATTCTGGAGGGCAAGAAGGTGCTTAAACCTGAACATCGAGCTGTAACGATGGTTCTCTGCTCTTCCCTTGTGCTGCCCAGCACAAGAGATGCTCCCTCTGCTGCTGCCTCTCCTGCCTTCCACCAGCAGTGCTGCTGCCACAGGCTGGGGCTGTTCCCTCTCCCTGCAGGCACAGCTGGGCCACAGCTCTGCCCACAGTACGTGTGTGAGCACAGCCTGCTCTGCTCTTCCACCCAGGTGTGTTAAAGCAGGGCTGGGGACCAGGAGCCAGGCAGGTGGGACAGTCCCGGAGCAGGGGACATCAAACAGCCACTGTGGAGCTGGGGGAGCACTGCAGAGCACACAGCTCGGTCTGTGGGGTGGTCTGTCCCTCCCTGCACTTCTCCACGGTCAGGGACTTAAAATGAGGAGCAGGATGCTGCCAGAGCAGTGGTTAAAGGCAGTTGGTGCCAACCCTGGATTATGGAAACAAACCTGGATAGAGGGAAGGATCCATACCAGATCCCCACACCAGAACACCATGGCTAGTGGTCAGGACACACCCAAGGTGAGACAGGAGGAGTGGGTGTTCCACAGCAGGCACAAGAGCTCGTTAAGGAATGCCCCGGGGTCAGCTGGAGGTGGCAGCGAGCACCTTTGAAAAGGGCTCAGAACTCATTTTGATTTTGGCTGCAGCACAGGGAATCGTGCATAGGGCTGGAGTTGGTCCCAGGTGGAAATGCAGCTGCCAGAAGGGTGCAGGAGTGGTGCAAAGGCTCATGCTGGGTTGGTGGCACCTAATCCATTACACCCAGCACAGCACAAACCTTTTCTTTGATGTGAACCTCCAAAACAACACTGGGCTCGGCGTCGTCCCAAGGGTCGCTGCAAACATGAGTGAATTGCACACACAGCTTTCCACGGGCCTGGATTACAAAGCTGGCTCTGTTCTGTGGGCACCATTCCCTCCTGGAGGCTCCTCGGTCTGCCAGTGGTTAGTGCTCCCTGAAAGGAGACCTGCTCCTTCTTTTATTTTTATTTTTGGCTGTGGTGTTCACTGAGGCCAAGCTCTGCCCTCACGCACGTTCCCAATTTGGCTTTGGCTCCAGCAGTTCATGTCTGCTCTCACCTGCACCCCGTCTCCAGTCCCTCAGCCCTTTAGGTCTCAGTGAGCTACACTCAAGCAGCCCTGGGAGATTCCAGAGACACAGGAAAACGAGACCTTAGGCAGTTTAACCCGGGGTGCAGCAGGGTAGCCTGGCCGAGGCGTGGCACAGAGGGCCCTCCCAAGGGCTGCTCCCAGCCTGGCCTCGGCCCTTGGCTCCCTCCGTGGGGAACCCAGCAGGAAGGCAGTGCCAGCCCCGAGTGACACTGCCTGTCCCCACCACAGGATACGGCCTGTCCCTGCCATGGGATATGGCCGTTTGCTCTCACAGCGCTGGGCCTGTCCCCACCATGGGATATGGCCTGTCCCCACCACAGGATACAGCCTGTCCCCACCATGGGAGATGGCCTGTCCCTGCCATGGGGGAAGGCCTGTCCCGGGCCACCCGTGGGGACAGCAGGCTGGGGTTGTGAGCTGTGGCTGCCTCCCCCTCTCCTAATCAGAATCCTAATCTCCTAATCAGTTTTCCCCTCAGAACCGGATTCTGACCACCAAACCATTCTGAAGTGGCGTCCTGGGCTCGGCATCACCTCCTGGCACAGCCTGGGGCATTGAGGGGAGGGGACCGGGCCTGGGGCCGTGAGGGGACACGGGAGGGGGTGCCATGACGGGACACAGAAGGTCCGTGAGGGGACACGGGAGGGGGTGCCATGACGGGAC
>WBMV01007805.1:137172-166344 GCA_013396655.1 Campylorhamphus procurvoides
TCCTCTGGCTCAGGCAGTCTGTAGCATGTTCAGATCATGTGCTGTGTTCGTGGCCCGGCTCATACTACGCGTTCCGATCGGGCAGCACATACCAATTCTATCTTGGCTCACCCGCGGTGTGCAGCATGTCCAGGTGTCCCAGCTGGCTCCTGCAGGCTGTGTATCCTGTTCAGGTGGTGTGTGGTGTCCCGGTGCCTGTCCTGGCTCATAGGGGTGTGCAGCATGTCCAGGTGTCTCAGCCGGTTCCTGCAGGCCCTGTATCCTGTTCAGGTGGTGTGTGGTGTCCCGGTGCCTCTCCTGGCTCACCCGGGGTGTGCAGCATGTCCAGGTGTCTCAGCCGGTTTCTGCAGGCCCTGTATCCTGTTCAGGTGGTGTGTGGTGTCCCGGTGCCTCTCCTGGCTCACCCAGGGTGTGCAGCATGCACGTGGGTCCCTGGGTAAGGGCAGAAGGCAGCAGTGGTTTGTTCTCTGACTGTGTCAGTACCAGGGGGCTTTACAGATGAGCCTGAAAGGTTTGCATTTCCCGGGGGTGCACTTGAGGTTTCAGCTGTGCTCTCTTACCATGCCCAGGCTGCAAACGTTGTCATTAACCGAGGCACAGTGAGGGGCCAGTGCATTGCTCTGTGTATCATTCTCTGTTGTCTGGCCCCTGATCCGCTCATCTGGAGGTTGTCACTGTGGTCTGTGGTTTCCCTGTGGGTTACGAAGAGAAAATGTGACAGAGGAAATTGTGTGACAAACGGGGTCACTATCAGGGTTGGGCTGTCAGATTTATGGTGCCACTGAGTGCCACTTCGGTGTGTCTGGGCAATCCAGCTCTTCCTGCACGGAAATCCCCAGTGGCTTGTTGGGATCCCTGTCTGGGAACGAAGCCACGTGCCTCTGGTGGGTTAGATGTACTCCAGCAGAGCCAGACTTTACTCCTTAACCTCTTATTCGGGTCCTTCAGGGGAAAACCAGTGAGCAGAGGCTGTGAGTGGTGGGAATAAAGAGGGAGGAGCGGGAGGTTGTGTTCTTTCAGCCGGATAGGGGCTGCAGGGACAGCTGTCCCCTCCCTTGGGCCCCGCAGAGCTGGCTGTGTTTGCTCTCACAGCGCTGAGGGCTGAAGCTGATGTGGAGTTTTTTGGGAGATGTGTTGGTGTGAGCGGGTCAGTCAGGGAATCTCTTATCCCCAGATTCACATGGATCTGGTGCCCAGCTAGAGAACCTTTTTGTCTGGTGAGATCTGAGCCGGGAGTGTTTGTTCCCTGCAGGAGCCTCCCTGTGCTCACCACTGCCCGGCACGGAGCTGTTATGGTAATTTCTGCTGACCCAAATTCTCCTCTTTTGTTTTGAGCCACGAACTGCTTTGTGTTGAATTTCCCACCCTAAATCTCTAACTGGCGCTGGGCTGGGCTCACTTCAGGCCTTTTCCAGGAAGAGGCTGTGTTTCCTGGGGGGCTGGTTAGGTTTGGGAATCGCTGATGCATCCTGGTGTCTGGACTGAATGGAGTCTGTGGGGATGGGGGTCCTTGTCTTTGCTTTGTGTTCCCTTTGTGCACCCTGGCTGTGTGGCCAAGGCACAGGATCCTGAAGAACTGGAGGTTGGGGGGTAATGTGGGTTTCTCCATCTCTCGGGGTGCAGGTGGGGCATAGAAATGTACACAGACTGTGATAAAGCTCCACATTTGATTGAGATTAGTGTGTTATCAACAGACCTGCTTTGCCCCTCATCTGAGGCAAAAGCCATTCCTTTATCTCTTGGTCCTAGGAATTTGTTTCTTGGGCTCCTTCTGAGTGGCAGGTAACCTGTTAGCTCAGCAGGGACCTTCTCAATAGCTCTGGTGTGCTGATAATTGTGGTTTTATACCCAGAACAGCTGTGAGCTTTTCCCTTTCCCTCGCTCCAGGCAATGACTTGCCGAGAGGCAAATGGTCTGAAGATGCTGCAGTTTGTGTTTAATGAGCTGTGTCTCTCCCTGCCATGGGACAGGCTGTTAATTAAGGATGATAAGACCATACATTACACAAATCCAAAAGTGACTTCCGAATTGATGGGTGGTGATCTGTCCCTACGTCACTTTAGAGGTAGGGAGGCAAAAACCAGGAATACGTGAAAAACTATAAATAGCTTGAAATAAAATTATAAATAGCTGTAGTTTCTCAAGTCAGCTGGTGTTCATGAGCTGCTGTGGTGGCTCTGGGGCTTTGCTGCCTGGACATCTGATGGCAGAAGTGGCTGTAAGGACAGCACAGAGGTGATGCGTTCCTTTGTGGATCCTGAGTCAGGGAGGGAGCAAAATTCCCTCTTTCTGCTGGTTGGGAAATGTGTGTGTGTGCATAAGCACAAGTGTGGTATCCTCCAGCACCCATCGTAACATGAGCATGAAACAAGTAAACCCTGGGTAAACAAATAAGTGATGTAAATATATATATATATAAATCAAAGTGATAACCCTGGGCTGCAGGCCCTTCCTCTCTGAAGTCTGCCAGGCTGGACAGGGGGTGCTCTGCTGCTTTCCACTGTGGTCACCAGGCTGTTTCCCTCGTTGCTTTCCCAGATGACCCCACCAAAGGCAGTTGAGTGGAAGTTGCAGGAGGTGTCCTGTGATAATGCGGCAGAGCTGGTTGTGACGCAGAGAGCGCAGTTATGTGTGTAGGAGGTGTTCAGATGCATTAAGAACTATTTGTGGGCTCTTTTCTTTAAGGGCAGAATGACTGGGGAGTAATTCAAGCTTCTGGTTGCAGAAGTGGATCTTGATTCAAAGCTTTCTGTGAGGAGGAGGAGGAGAAGGAAGAGAGAGGACTGACAGCCTCCTCCATCAGCTCTTGGGGTTGAGGCAGAGGCCAGGAGTGCTCAAGGGTTTCTGTTCGCCTGGTCTGGAGCGAGTGAGAGCCCAGCATGAGGGTCTGGAGCAGCAAGGCCTGTTCTCAGTGACCACACTGTCTGTAGGACATGCTGTGGGGGGCAGGAGGTTTGCAGAGTGCTTGTGAAGGGAGGGTGAGACTTCCCAAGGTGAGCTTGGGGTTAACAAGGGATGCTGGTGAAAGGGCTGGGGTGCAGAGTTCGTTTGAGGGCTGTGGCAAGGGCGAGGAAGGTTCAGGAGGGGGCCAAGCTCTCCCAGCATGTCAGCTGGCCTGGAGGGCAGGGAGTGGCCAAAGCAGCTGTTTCCAGAAGGGTTACAGGTGCACTTTGGGACTTTCACTGTACTCATGGGTTTTGGTTCAGTGTTTTTGTACCCAGTCATCCAAAGAAAGAACACCTTGAATATGGAGGGTGTGAGGTTTGCCTCCTTCCCTTGCTGGATGAAACAGCCTACAGGCACAGAGTGAGCTGTAAGGAAAGTGTGGGCTTGTCACTGCTTCCAGCCACTCCTGCTGCTTGTCCAGGTTCTCCCTGCTCTGCTCAGGCTGTCCTGGTCTCTTCTCTGCTTCCCAGTCTGTGTGTTTATGTTCATGGGAGGGCTGGAGTTACCACCTGCCCCAGGGCAGCTCCACAGTCAGATCTGCACCCTCCAGGATCCTGCTGTGGCACAGGCCATTCTCCCAGCAGTGCAGAAATCACACCAAGGAAAGGGCTTTGGGCAGAGCTCTGTAGTGCTGCAAATGGTCTTTGTGTGGCCAGGTTTGGCTTTGATTCATCCCCTAACAAAAAGAAGACTGTGGGGTTCACCTGGGCACACTGGAAGGAGGAGAACTGGGAATCCCTGACCTTAACAGGGCTCATGCCACTTCCAAACTGCTCTCATTTTCCCCACTGATTTTGTTGACTGGTGGTTTTGCTGCTCACCCTGGAGCCAGCTTTGTTGGGAGATGTAATCCCTGTGCTTGGACAGTCAAGGGCCAAATATTTATTGCCAATTTGCATTGTCACAGTCAGTGATGTGGGAGTTGTGTTCAAGCTGGCCAGATAACAGCAGTGAAAGCTGCAGACTGCCTCTTCCTACCCATTGAATTCATTAGGAAAGCTTCTAATTGTCATCTTCTGGATAGAATTTTAGTTCAGAAGAGCCAGTTCTTTCCAGTGAAGGCAATGAAAAAGGGTTTCAGATTGTGAGGGAGCTTCAACCTTGCTCGCAGGGTGTAACTCCCATGGGATTTAAGGAGTGCTCCTGTTGCTGCTGGACTTGTGATGTGTACTGAAATATCCTCACTTGTGCTTTCAGCAAAAGGAGCAGCGTGTCTGCAGAGACAGTTCCTCCATGGCTGGAGCCCCCAGTACAGCATTCCTGCCATCAGCATTCCTGCTGGCCGGGCCTACAGCACCCAGACAGCAGAGCCCAAGGAGGAGCCCCTGCACTCCATCATCAGCGACACGGAGAGCGTCAGAGGTGGGCACAGACACACATCCCACGCTGGCATATGGAGCTCAGAATGGCCTTCACGGAGAAACAAGGCCATCAAGACTTCATCTGTGGGCTCAGCCAGGCCATTGATGGTCATGTATGTGTGTGGAGGCTCCACAGGCACTAGAATTGGCTAAAAATTGAATCCTTTTTGGTCCCAGAAGCAAGCTTTGCCTGCCCGGGTCATTGCTGTGGATCCTGAAGGTCTGATAAGAATCCTGGCATCAGGCCTTTAGTTAGAATGAATTGCTTTGCAACCTCCAGGAGAGGTGCTCTAAAGCAAAGCCACGTGAGTTATTCCAGCACAGAAATAACACCTTAACTCTGAGCCTCTGTGGTTTGTCTGGAAGGCCCTTTTGAGAGTGCAAAGCCATGGAGTCCCCAGTGGGGTGGATGTGCTGCTCCTGCTGCTGCCCACACCCTGGATTCTCTCCTTCCCTGGGGAATGTGGGTTCACCAGCGAGGCATGGCAGAGGTGATGTGGGACCTGTGCCTTCCCTCACGTTGCTTCAGTGTTCTCTAATGCCTCTTGCAGAAAGAATGCTATTTTTAGAAGGCCAAGGTTCTTCAGCTGAGATTTTTGTGGTGTTTCTGAGGAAATTTCACCTCCTGGGCACAGCTCCCCACCTGCAGGGGTGGCTCTGGGGACGTGCTTGCTGAGGTGCAGAAGCCAAGTGTCTGTTGGCAAGGCTGCCTCCTAGGGGGGCGTAAAGAGGACCTTTGTTGTCACCTCGTTGGAGGCCACAGCTGCCTGTGTCCCATCCTGCTCCAGGCTTTCCCTCCTGGGAATCTGGAGCATGTGGTAACACTGCAGATTTGCCCTCCTTCCTGAGAGGACCCTGGTGAAGTGCCTTAAAGGTGTGTCTGTGATTCTCACAGAATGGTTTAGATTGGAAGGGACCTAAAAGCTCATCTCATCCCACCCCCTGCCATGGGCAGGGACACCTTCCACCAGCCCAGGGTGCTCCAAGCCCTGTCCAACCTGGCCTTGGACACTTCCAGGGCTGGGGCAGCCACAGCTTCTCTGGGCACCCTGTGCCAGGGCCTGCCCACCCTCCCAGGGAAGAATTTCTTCCTAATGCCCAATCTAAATGTCCCCTTTTTCAGCTTAAAGCCTTTCCCCGTAGTCCTTGTCCAAAGTCCCCCTCTCCAGCTCTCTTGGAGCCCCTTTTGGCACTGGGAGGGGCTATGAGGTGTCCCTGAAGCCCTCTCTTCTCTGGGCTGAACAACCCCAACTCTAACCTTTTATTGCAGGTGCAGCCTCTAAACATGAATTTCAGGCTGAAACAAAGAAACTGCTGGACATTGTTGCCCGTTCCCTGTACTCAGAGAAGGAGGTAAGACACCCACTATTTGGGAGAGATTTCTTCTGGCAAAGCTGTCTCTTTGTCAGGGGGTACATCCCAAACAGTTGAGCTGGAAGAGTAACTGCTCAGTTCCCAGCAAGTCCTGTGCTGTTCACATCAGGCTTTCTTGAATGATGTTTCCTTAAGACACCTTGCAAATGTGTTCCTAAAACAATCTATAGGTACAGCCAGGTGGCTCTGTGAGCCTCGGAGCCTCTGCACTGTCATACTGAGTTCAGACACATGGTTCCCCTGGCAGATAATGGGGAAACACAGTTTGGGGGTTAGTTGGGCAGCCAGTGAGCTGCTGGGTCCCTGGGAGTGCCGTGCAGGGGACAGGGCCAGGCTGCAGTGCCAGGCTGCAGTGCCAGGCTGTGCCCTGTGCCCAGGTGTTCATCCGGGAGCTGATCTCCAACGGCAGCGACGCGCTGGAGAAGCTGCGCCATCGGCTCATGACGGAGGGGAAGGCCTTGCCAGAGCTGGAGATCCATCTGCAGGCAGACAGCGGGAAGGGAACCATCACTATCCAGGTATGTGCCTTTGGTAACAGGAGTTTTATTCCCTGGCCTTTGTCCCATGAAGGATCAGTGGAAGCTGAGCAGCTGCACAGTTCCATGGATCCCCAAGCCTGCCTAAAGTGTTCTGTCCTCAGCTGGGCTCTGGTTCATGAGGCTGTAACCTGAGGATTTGATAAAAACCCATCAATTTATCTGCTCCTCACTTGTCCCCATAGGACAATTTACTGCTCCTTCTTTCCCTGCTGGGAACTACCAGTAGCTTTTCTCCCAGTACCCTGCCTGGTGCCCTTCCCAGGTTGTGTGTGTTTCTCCCTGGTGGGTAAGTTGTGATTCTGGTTTCATCCTGATGTTTGGGGAGGATTACCCACACCTCCTGAAGTCCAGGGTGCTGCCTGGGAGCTTGCATACCTTCCCTTTCCCCTGGGTCACAGGGAGGTGCAGGGGTGGTGGGAAGAACCTCCCACTGTTGAGTGTCTCTGTCTCCACCTGCTCAAGGACAGGCCAAGTGCAGCTGATGCTGAGGTTCTGCCCTAAGGTACAGGTGGGACTGTAGATTTGGGCAGTACCACAGCACTTTCCTGTGCCCAGAAGGTGGTTGTTCCCTCCTGGTGACACAATGCTGCCTCAAAGGAAAGAGTCAGTGTAAACATGCTCATCTATGGGCTCAGCGTGGGCAGGGAAGTGGAGCTGGGCCTTCTCTCCCTACTTTGACTGCTCTTGCTTGTGGCTCTTGTCCTGTGGCCTCAGTTCTGGTGTTTCCTTGCCAAAGTTCTTGATGCAGAGAAGGCAGAGTGGTCATGCTGCTCGTGGAGCTGTGTGAGCTGCGAGTGCAGCTGTGGATGTTCCCAGGAGAGGGGAGGAGGAGGAGGCAGACAGCAGTGAGTGAGAGCTGGCTGAAGCAGGTCCAGGGGAGATGTGGCACAGATAATGCACAGGGTCTGATGTTTTTCACGTGGGACAAAGCACAGGCTCTTAGAGGCTGCACAGTTGTTTTATATTTGTGTTTCTCTGCAGAGCCAGCGCTGCAGTTGCCATGGGGAAATTAATGCTTGTCAGTGGGCAAGGCAATCATGAACCAGAGCTCCTCAAGCCCTAGTGCAGGAGCTTTGCTATTCCTGTCACACCTGACTGTGGCAGTTTTCTGACTCCTGTGGAACACGGGTTGTTTAATGATCCCTCACTCAGCCCCAGGCAGGGTGTCCTTCCTGCCTTGCCCTTGCCTTTCCCTTTTGAGACCACAGTGGACACAAAGCCCCAGACTCCTCTGAGACATACATACACCTCATTCCCTGTCCCTGTGGAGCTGTCCCCTTCTTTGGCAGTTTGGCTGGAGACCTGTTTGCCCACTTTACAAGGTGCCTCTGATGCCATCCCAGTTGGATGTGTCAGGGATTGGGCTTTTTATAACCCCCTGTCTGACTGCCTGTTCCTCTCTAATGCCATTAAATGAGTCTTAACTGGGAGGCTTTTAACTGCACAGCCCTGTGCTGTGAGGAGCAGGGAGAGCAGCACTGCTCCAATCTCTTTAATAGCTTTGCCTTCTCCAGAGTGCCAAAAGCTCCTTACTTCCAGTCAGGGGGTTATTTATAACCCCTCGAGGAAGCAAACTGCTTACAATGATTGCTGTGAACAAGCCTCATGCAGAACATTTCCCTACCTTCCAGGAACACAAAGGTGCAGGAAAAGTTGCTGCAATGATTGAGGCAGAAGTGGATCTGTCCCTTAGCAGCTCTGGGTTTTCTGTGTTCACCAGGACCCACCTCAACAGAGGCAGCAGGTCCCTCATACACGACCTGTAGCAGTGATCACTCCTGTTGTTTTTCCTAGAAAGGTCCCACTGTCTCGCTCTGACCCCTGGATCCTTTTCAGATCTTGACACTGCTCTTGGGCTCTGGATCTGCTGAGTCTCTCCCTTCCCCTTCCAAGCCCTGTAGCATCGCTTTGTGCCTCAGAGTTGAGATGAGGCAGGTCTGTAACGTGTGGTGGCCATTAGAGGCACGTTCTGGGGGGGATTTTGTAGCTCCAGCAAAGGATTACATTCCTCTCTGTTCAGTGACTGCTCACTTCTCTGCCAGGACTGAATTCCAGTCACAAGCCAGCAAGACTCAGGATTTTGATACGATGTCCTCATTCAGGGCTATCCCATCTCAGCATTGCAGTGTTTTCTCTGCTATAAGGAATGTGTTCACCAGATTCCACCACCTCTGTTCCTTCACCAAAGTTGTTTTAGCAAATTCCACTGTTTCCTCCATCCCTTTGCAAACTGCCTCATGTTTCTAGGACAGCTCCATCTGTAGCAGCCACAGCCTGCAAGGTCAGAGCTCTTAAGAAAATCTATTTGAAAATGTGAGGGGTGTGTTTTCAATGAGGACAGCTCTGCAGAGCTCTGCAGTTCCGCATGCTAAGGCTTCACAGACGGGGTTTTGGACCCTTTGGGGTGGGAACAGAGAACCCTCACAGATCCCAGGGCCCTGTGAGCACAGAGCTCACCTTCAGCACCTGCACGAGCTGCCAGGCAGGTGCTTGGCTGTGCTGTGGTGGTGGTAGAGCCGCTCAGTTCTGCCGTGCTGCTGCATATGGTGGTGGTGTGTGAGCTCGGGGCTGCAGCCCTGCTCCTTGCTGGTGCTTCATTTAGGACTAGGACTGTTTAGAGGAAATGGTTTGAAATGTTTACAGAGCTGCTGGCTGGTGCTGCTGGGGGAGGGAGTGTGACTGCTGCTTTAACATGGGAGAGCAGTGTAGTGGCTGCCAGAGCTCAGGCTGCTCGGCTCCCTTTGTCAGGCTTTCATCTTGCTGTGCAGCCATCCAAACTCGGTGTCTGTGAAGCCACAAAATAACCAGTTTGCTGTGTTGGGGAGGAGTTAAAACCACTGCAAAATCCACTCCTCCCTGCAACAACTCCCTGTACTGCTGAGCAGATCCCTCCTGCCTTACCAGTTTTAAACAGCCTGTAACAAGGACTGGGCTGTCCTGGGGCTCCAGTAAGGATTGGGAGGTTTGGGCTGCAAGGATTGGGAGCTTTGGGCTGTAAGGATTGGGAGCTTTGGGCTGCAGCAGTTCAGTGCACCTGCATGTCCAGAAAAGCTGGGTCCCCCTTCCCTGTGTCAGCATTGCAGCATCCATGTGCCACTCAAGCCTGAGGAAGCAGGAGATGGGCAGGTGGATTTGGAAGGGTGAATCTGGCTGTGCTTTGGCAAGCCTTGGAATTAAGCTTACTGAAACGTCCCACATCCCAGGGATGGGTTACAGCTTCCAGTGGTTGCATCATCTTTAACAAATAAGCCAGGGAACCAGAATTATAAACATGTCTCAAATAACCTGCAGCCTAGGGAAGGAGGTGCAGAATCTTCTTCTAGTTCTCTTCCTGCCCGTCTAAAAGCATGTCACATTTAAAAATGGGGACTCAAAGCAGATGAAAGGAGGTACTTTTCTGGACAGCAGGTATTTAGTCCTGGATGGGTGGGGACTGAGACTGGCATTGGAGAGGCAGATTCAGGCTCCCTGCTTTGGGCACCTTCTGTGTACGAGGCCAAGATTGCCTTGTGTCCATGTGCATCAGTTTTATTGTGGCTTTTCTTCTCCTGGGTGCTGCTGCTGCAGATGCCATGTTGGTTCTCAACCAGAACATTGCTCTAGTGCAGCTGCTGTCCTGGTCTTGTGGATTTTAAGTCTCTTTAATCAAGGTATTTAAGTAACAGGAGGGCACACACAATCAGACATTTGAGGATTTTGTTACCTTATCAAATGGTGAAAGCAGCATGTCCTTATTTTATAAAGTAGTTGGAGTTCTTCTGATGCCCCACTGAGGTTTTACACTGAAATAAACATTTGTTTTGCAGCAAAGTGAAAGTAAAGACACTGTAGCTCAGGCAGGTACCACTGACTGGGAGTGTTCTTTCAGATGCAGCCGTGGCAAAGGGAGCAGTCACTGGTTAGTTAATGGGTTGTTTGGTGTAACTTCAAATTGGACTCAATTGAAGCATGGTCTCTGCAAACAGCCAGCACCCACCCCACAGGGAGAGAGCAAAGGGCAGAGAAGGCACAAAGGTCCTGTGCAGTTCAGCAGCAGGTTTGGTACCTGGGAGGGCTCCACACATAAAAAGATGCCAAAAGCAACGTTGAGCTGGTGTCTCTTTGGGGTTGATGTTCCTGAGTTTAGTTCAGCACTGGGGCCACAAGCTCTTCATGGTCCCTCAGCAGAGGGTGAAGGTTTGCAGCCTGTTGTGTTGTCTTGTAGAGGGGATGGTTTGGGGAAGCTCTTTACTCTGCACCCTAAGCAGTCCCAGAGAGAAAGTTCAACCAGGTGAGGAGATGGAGTAACAGCAGGACTTCTGTAATTAACCTTCAGCTTCTGAAGGGTCAGCACAGTGAACTCTGTGTCTTGGTTTCTCCAGGCTGGGGAGAAACATTTGGCCCTTGGAACTCTGAGCGTGTCCCTCACGTCTCGTGTTTTGCAGAGCCCCATGAACAATTTGCTTTGTGCTGTTATGAATAGCTCTGCTGTGGCTGTTGTCAGCCTCATAACAGTTTTCTTGCAGGCTGAAGGCAGGGCTTGAAACTGTCTTACAGTTGTACTGTTGATGGTGGGGCAGTGGCTGGCTGGTGGTGGCTGGAAGGTGTTTGCTGGTGATGCCATGGTGGTTCCTGGCCCAGAGGCCAAGCAGTGACCAGTGCAGTGCCTTGAGAAGCTCCTTCCTTGGATTTCATGGAGCTGGAGCTGCCAGTGCTTGCCCTGGTAATGAGCAAAGCCTGTGGTGGGCTGGGCATGGGCATGGGCAGTGGATTCCCATCCCTGGGGACTCTGCTCTGCAGAGCCAAGCTCCCATCTCTGCACTGCTGCTCCCCTATCCCCCATCCCCCAGGCAGCACCGTGTGGTGAAGGGAGCCTAAAGAGCAGCTGCAGGAAATCTGGACACGGCAAAGGCAGGTTGAATCTTGATGTCATCTTCATCCTAATTCCCTCCTGCAGTAGGGAATGCCTGCTTTGCCAGGATCTCCCTGTCACTGTCCCTGCTCTGCTGGGGAAACAGCCTGCTCTGAGTCGTGCTCTTTGTTCATTGCAGTTCACCCTCACCAAACGTGTCTCCAGGAATTGTCATTAAGCATTGTGCAGTAAGTTTGGCAGAGCGTTCAGAATTCAGCAGCCAAATAAATTAATGGGGTAGGGATGTATTTTTTTAACGTGCTGGAATTTGGGAACAACATGCTGTGCTATAAATAGGAGTGGATCAGAGGAGTTAAGAGTTCTGTTCAGGGTCTGGCACGAACAAAAACTGAACCAGATGCTGAAAACTGCTCTTTCTGGCTTTTTCTTCCTTGGGGGAAGGGACCGTGTCAGATTCCTGAGATTTTGCCATACGCTGTTTGTTTTTCCTGGCTTTTCATCTCTCGCTGTTGAGATCTGACTGGGCATCATCCCTCCTCTCAGCCAAGTGGGCTGCCTGGCCTTAATGTATTTAATCAAGGGAAAGGTGTTGCTGTGCCATGACTTGTGGGGATGCAGGAAAATGTTTTACCCATATGGCAACACCCAAACTAAACAGTTCAATCCTTCAGTGGAGTTAAGCACTACGTCAAGAAATGGGTACAGACATTAAAGTACCTTGCTAGAAATCAGCCCAGTGAACGAGTGGCAGAGCTGTGCTGGGCCAGGAGTCACTCTGCTCCCTCAGCTCTGCTGCAGCTGCTTTTGCTGACCCTGCACACCGAATCCCAACCCTGCTTCCAGCACTGGGAATGTGTCAGGCTGCTCCAGATGTGCCAGCTGCTGTCAGCTGGGGCAACTGTGCTCACAGGTACTTGGGTAGAGCTGAGCTCTTCACAGGAGTGAGAATCACCTGTCACTTGCCTAATTATCACCCTGCTTTCACCTCAGGAAGTGGCTTAGAGAATCTCTTAACAGTGGGATGTTTCTGTCAGGTAGAGAAGGTGCTGGAATGTGGGAGTAGGAATAGCAGCCAGTTCTCACCAGTGGCATCCTGAAGGGCAGCAGCCTGCCCTTTGCTCCTGTGGAAAATGTGTGTGGAGCAAGTCGGAAAATGTGTGTGGAGCAAGTCTGAAAATACACTGGACAGTAGAATAGGAAAGATTTTTGCTGGGATCCTGTGTGAGAGGGTGGGGTTTGCTGTTACCCGTATTGCCTTGGGGTCATACAAATCGAAGCTGCAGCCAGGTCTGAGCCTTGCTGCAGCCTGTTCTGGGTGGTGCTGCTGCTGCAGGCTCTGCTGCCTGAGATGTGTGAGCCAGCAGCAGGGAGGTGTTGATCTGCATGCAGCAGTGCAAATCTGGGATAAATGGAGGATGGCAAGGAGCCGTGTGCCTCCAAAGCCTGGGCAGAGCACCATCAAGGGTGGCCAGGGCACTGTATTTCAGCTGGGGTTAGCCTGTTCCCATGGGCATGCAGTACCCAGCTCTCTGGCACCTGGATATTGGCAGCTTCATTCGTTGTGGAGCACAGAATGAGGGGGAGAGGAGGGAGGAGAAGACAGGGAGATGGCCCTGCTGGTATTTCAGCTGCAATTGCTGTTTCTTTTCAGGACACAGGTATTGGGATGACCCAGGAAGAGCTGGTTTCTAACCTCGGTACCATTGCTCGATCAGGATCAAAGGTAACATCCTTCTCCCTCCCTTAGGAAACTCTTCTACAATTCCAGCCACTTCTGTGCTGGAATGCCAAGCTGCAGTGCTGAGGAGACTGGCTGGGGGATGGACTGCAGCCTCCCAGTGATACCTGAAGTCACTGTGTGCTGGTTTGTGTCTTCTGTGTTCCTCCAGGCTTTTCTAGATGCTCTGCAGAGCCAAGCTGAAGCCAGCAGTAAAATCATTGGCCAGTTTGGAGTGGGTTTCTACTCGGCCTTCATGGTGGCTGATAAAGTGGAGGTGTTCTCCCAGTCTGCAGAGCCTGGCAGCCCGGGCTACCACTGGTCTTCTGATGGGTAAGGCTGGAGAGTGGGATGGCAGCGTGGGAGGGCTCTGTCCAGGCCATGCACAGGCTGGAAACTCTGCAAAGACACAGCTTATGTGGCCTTTCAGGATGCCCTTAAAAATCTCCTCAGAATAAAGCATTTACTAAGTTATTTAAATTCTTTGGAAAACATCTGTTAATGTAGACATCAGACTGTCCTGGGTTTTCTGGTGTCTTTGGAGAGCAGCGTGGCCTCCTCTGGCTCTGGAGGGAAAACAGCCACATCTTGGAGGGTTTCTCAGAGGCACAGGGAGCATTCAGACTTGCTGCCTTTTCCTCTTGGCACTGAAGTGTTGTGCATGCTCTTAGTTTAATAAACCATTTCTTCTGTCCTATCATGGATGTATCTGAGGCACAAGCTGACACAGAGTTTGTTTCTAATCCTAGTTCAGGAATGTTTGAGATTGCAGAAGCATCCGGGGTCAGAACTGGCACTAAGATTATTATACATCTCAAAGAAGACTGCAAGGAGTTTGCCAATGAAGACCGAGTGAAGGGTGAGTGGAGGAGGGGAAATCTGTTAGCCCTGAGGGCTCTGTGGAGTGGGAGGTGATTTTACAGCATCTTCCCCCTCCTGCAACTCTTTTCACCTGCTGTTACTGAGGGAATTCTGAAAACTGTGTTGTTTTCACAAAGGTGACTCTTCTGTGTCTTCTTTCCATTCCAGAGGTGGTGACAAAATACAGCAACTTCATCAGCTTCCCCCTCTACCTCAATGGGAGGAGAATCAACACGTTGCAGGTGAGCAGGAGACCACAGGCAGGTCAGGCATGGAGATGAACCACTTTAATCCTCTAGTGGAGACAGGAAACAGCATAAAGCTGCTGCTGTCCCTGGGAATCAGGGGAAGATTGTCCAGCACATCACAGACCTTGTAGGGATCAGTCAATTTGAACAAAAGGAGACAATCCAGCAGAAGTTGTGCCTGGAACTGCTTGTTTGCATTTATTGTGGAGCATTCTTGCAGGTTAGGAAGATCTGGATCTTCCCTTAACCTGAATTATCATTTCAGTGCTTCATAATGCTTATTTTAACTGTTTAAGCCAGGTGACAGGTTAGTGCTGTAGGGATTGCTCATATCACTGGTGAGCTGACACCTCTCCCTGCAGTTCCTTCTGTCCTTCAGCATGGGATAGCCAGTGCCAGGAAATGGCTGGGCTTTTTTAGCAGCTCAGCTCATAACCCAATTTATTCCCATCTCCTGGCTGGGCACTGTTTGTTGCTGGCATTTTCTGACCACTTAAACGATATTGCAGCCACATCCATTTTAGTCAGATGGGCTTGGCCCAATTGCAGGCATCACCTGGGAGAAATTAATTATCTTTAAGGCAAAAATTGATGAATCGTTTTCCTCCAGCATCTCATTTTCTGATTGTTTAAAGCTTCCTCCCCTAAGACAGCAGGTAGGGAGCATGTGTGTGGCTTTCTTTGTTTCCTGGAATCTGGCACTGACTGCAGAGACTTTCCAGACTGTACTTAAACATTTTATCATGTTAATTTATCTAAGATTCTGTAATTGCTGTTATTAGTGACTGATTATTTATTTGGATTCCTGCATAATAGTGTTTCTCTTCCAAAGGCTTTCTAGCTGTGCCCCTTAAATTACAAAACCAGAAATAGCTTTAGACAGCTGTTTGCTCTCTCTACCTGACAATCAATAGAACTGGCTCCCTGGAGAAGAGCAGTAGGAGAGCAAGGGGTGAAATGCCCTTAATAGAGTCATGGACTTTTATCTCCTCATCAGAAAGTCTGTTTTCCCCTGAGATACAGCAACAGCTTTATTTCTCATTATGCTCCCATTTCATGCCTTTTCTTTATGCACGATCTTGGCTTTGTGTTTTTTCACACGTCAGTGTCAGTTCACTGAAAACAGAGCCACAGTTCCCCGATGGGGATTCTCCCAGATGAGCTCTTGAATGCTTGCCATGTATTTCACAGCATGGAGCTGGAGGCTTTTCCCATCTAACTGGGATAACTGTAGCTACAAGTGAACCTCTGGGAATGCAGCACTTTACTCAGCACAGCTGCTGTAAAGCACCTCAGTTCCCAGTGAGTCCCTAATCCTGCCTGTGATCCTGCAAACCTTCCAGGACACTTGTGTGTGCTGGAAATGTTATGGAGCCATCTGTGGAACAAGGCTCTGAGGCAGAGGAATCTTTAAGGAGTGTGGCAGGGCCGCCAGGGCCCTGAATCCCTTGGACTCTGGTAGGTGGAGGGTGGGCTGGATGTTTGTGTTGCCCCCAGAAATCGCTCCTGTCACTCCTTAGGCCTTGAGTGGCAGTGAGTGAGGTGAGCTTCACCCCCCTGCAAACATGAGGGTCTCAGTGGAGTCCCACATCTTCTGCTGAGGTCCTGAAAACTGAAATGTGATCTGAGTGTGGGCTGAGTGCTCCAGAAAGTGTTGGAAGGGCTAGAGCAGCAGCAGCTGGAAGGCATGGCCATGGGACAGGGTGTGGCCTGGAGCCTGTGGCTTCACTGCACGTGTTGATGTGTGAAATGGTGCTGGAGCACTTTGTGACCCTGCAGCAGGGGTGGCTCAGTGGTTCACAAAGCATCTCCCGATCTTCTCCAGAACAAATCAGCAGAAAACAGGCCGTGCAGGAGCTGCTTCACAGGTTTTCAGCTGGGATAGTGACCTCCCTCAGAGAGACGGGCCGGATACAATAGACTCACTTAAACTTTTGCTTTTCCTTTGCTGGCCAGGCCTTGAGATACTTGACCAGTATGGCTAGTCAGACAAACTGTAGGGTTTGTCCAGGGTGCTCTTGGCCATAGGCAATAGAGATCAGCCAAATCCCTTTTGTTTTGGGCTACACAGAGCTGCCTTATGTATGTTACAGGACAAGAGTTACCTCTGAGAGGTGACCTGAGGTCAGCTGAGGGGCAGTAATTTTTGGTCAGTGGTAACATGCCTGAACCACGTTCCACTGCCCCTGGGTTATGCAGAGGAGTCTGTTTGAAAGCTCCTGTTTCCTCACTCCATCATCCTGGAGGGAAAGTGCCACTCCAGAAGAGCCCTGTGCTGTGAGGCCGTAGCACTTCAGAGCTGATGGGAAGGCCTGTCCCTTCTCTCCCTCCGCAGGCTCTCTGGATGCTGGACCCCAAGGACATCGGTGAGTGGCAGCACGAGGAGTTCTACCGCTTCATAGCGCAGGCGTACGACAAGCCCCGCTACGTCCTGCACTACAAGACAGACGCTCCCCTCAACATCCGCAGCATCTTCTACGTGCCTGAGCAGGTACGTGTCCTCCTGCCCAGGGAACAGGGGGACATCTGCCCAGCTGCTCTGAAAGGGAGAGTGGGAGAACAGGGCAGCTCCTTAGGGCAGGGAGGAGTATCCCCTGTGCATCTCTGCAGTGGGCTGGGTGCCACAAGGTAGTCGTGGGGATACTGAGCCACAGGGGCAGGGGATGGCTCAGGTAGGTCTCTAGGGGAAAGCTTCCAGCTCTTGTTGGGTTCAGCACTGCATGGAAGAGCAAAGTGTGAGCTGGTAGTGTGCAGCTGGGCACCCTGCACAGTGCTGGTGTTACCCCCTGTCTCTTGTTCCTGCAGAAACCATCCATGTTTGACATCAGCAGGGAAATGGGCTCCAGCGTTGCCCTCTACAGCCGCAAAATCCTCATCCAAACCAAAGCTGCAGACATCCTGCCCAAGTGGCTGCGTTTCCTCAGAGGTGTGTGCTGGCACCAGGAGCAGTGGGCTGTGGGCCATGGCTTCCTGAGGGGTGCATTCCTGAGCCTGAGGGTTGCTCTCTGTTCCAGGTGTCGTGGACAGTGAGGATATACCCCTGAACCTCAGCAGGGAGCTGCTGCAGGAGAGTGCCCTTATCAGGTAAGCAAAGTAGATCCTGTGGACTGCTGAGGCTCGCTCAGCTTCCTGCTGGCTCAGAAGGGGACATGGTGGGATGGCTGCAGGCGTTTGGAGTGACCTGGCCTGTAAACTGCAGCATTTCCATCCTTGAGATTTTCTGTAGTCTGTAAAGTGGGGGTTTTCTCAGAAAGCTGCCACTGTTGGCACTTGAAGGGAGTATAAGAGTAGGCTCTTACTCCTTAACATTAGAGCTGTTATCCTGTTGGGTTTGATAGCTAACTTTGTGTTCTACAGCTGGTGAAGTGCCTCTGCCTTCACTGTAGTCAGCAAATTAACCCTGTGACATCACAGTGGATTTTGAGGCCTTCAGAAAAGGTTCCTCCAAGTGTAACCCCCGTGCAGCTGCTTCTGTCCCAGGTTTGTGGGAGCCTGGCAGCTGCTGCAGCCCTGAGTCATGACTCACTGAGGATTAGAGCTGCAGCAGAATGTTTGGACACAGCTCTATCTGCAGCTTAAATGCTGCTCCTGACAGAGATACAAAGAATAAATGTAGAGCCATGAGGAGAAAGAGATGGTGGACTCGCTACAGCCTGGCACAGAGAGAGGGGTGTTCAGCTCCAACCTCCTGCCTTGCTCTAGCAGCTCTCTTTAAAAGGCTTGTTCCTGCTGCAGGAAGCTCCGTGATGTTTTGCAGAAGAGGCTGATCAAGTTCTTCATTGACCAGAGCAAGAAAGACCCTGAGAAATATGCCAAGTTCTTTGAGGAGTACGGGGTATTCATGAGAGAAGGGATTGTCACGATAGCAGAGCAGGATGTCAAGGTACTACCAGGAGTCCTGAAGCACTGCAGATGATGGGAAAGATTAGTGGCTCCTGCCATGAGCTGGGATGAGGGACACTGCTACTTCTCCATGCAACTTGCATGCCTATAACTTGTGTTCCTGGACCTACCATGACCTATGGATTCCCTAATGCCCAAATTCTCACTCTTTCTGACTGGGTGCTGCTTCCCACTTACTTTGAGACCTTGCAGAGTCTCTGTACCCACACTGTTGCCAGCCCTCCCTGCTGCCATATGAACTACAACAGGCAATAAAGTAGGGCTTTCCCCTCCTGTTGTCCTCTGCCTGGATTGCCATTTTTAGGAGAGTTTGACCTACATCCCATCTAGGTCACTTTTCTACCCCCTTAATATCTGGATCAGAAAGGGAGGGATTCGAAACCCCACAAACCTTCCTGCAGGGCTGCAAAGCAGGAATTCCTGGGGCTGGGAGCAGTTGGGTAGGGGTGCAGGGACCTGCATGGGCTCATGTTTCCTGCAGGAGGACATAGCCAAGCTGCTGCGCTACGAGTCATCAGCCCTGCCCGCGGGCCAGCTGACCAGCCTGCCCGACTACGCGTCCCGCATGAAGGCCGGGAGCAGGAACATCTACTACCTGTGTGCCCCCAACAGGCACCTGGCCGAGCACTCCCCCTACTTCGAGGCCATGAAGAAGAAGGACATGGAGGTGGGTGAGCGGTGGTGCCATGGCCAGAGGAACAGTCATAGCTGCTGGAGCTCAGAGCTAAGCAGGGCAGTGAGGCTGGTGATAGAGCCCTGCCTGTGCGTGGCTTCCTCTGTCTGCTCAGACTGTGGTGTGAGGCCAGGAGGGACCTGTCTCGCACTCTAACCACAGCACAAAAAACACATTAAGCTTTTAGGGAGGCCATGAGGGTGGTGAAGGGTCTGGAGGGGAAGCCTTAAGAGTATTGGCTGAGGGCACTTTGTTTGTTCAGCCGGAGGAGACTGATGGGAGACCTCACTGGGTCTTCAACATCCTCAAGAGGGGCAGCACCGATCTCTTCACTCTCGTGACCAGTGATAGGATCCAAGGAAACACCATGAAGCTGAGTCAGGGGAGGTTTAGGCTGGATATCAGGAAGTTTTTCACCCAGAGGGTGTGGGCACTGAACAGGGTCCCTGGGGCAGTGGTCACAGCACCAAGCCTGTCTGAGTTCAGGAAGCATTTGGACAATGCTCTCAGGCATATTAGTGGGATTCTCGGGGTGTCCTGCACAGGGCCAGGAGTTGGACTCCTTTCCAACTCAGTGTATTCTGTGATTTAGTACTTGTGCAAACACCTAGTTCTGACTTCTGTGTCATACCTTGGCTGATGAGCTGCGCAGGAGCCCAGGAGCTGCTGTGCAGGGCTGTAATGGTGTTTTGGGTGTCCTCAGTGGGCACGTGACCCCCTGAGGACTGGAGTCAGTGCTGGTCTGGCAGCAGGACTTGTTCAGGTGCAGACCTGCCACCCACCTTAACAAATCCCTTCAGGGATGCTTTCATGTGGGGCCCTGGGTGGTAATCACTGTGGGGTTGAACCTGAAAGTATCCCCTGTGATGTACTTGCTGTTTGGTGCAGAGTTGCCTTGGGAAGGAGGGAATGCTGCTATATCCCAACGCGTTGCTGTCCCCCTTTTGGCACAGGTGCTGTTCTGCTACGAGCAGTTTGATGAGCTGACACTGTTGCACCTCCGTGAGTTTGACAAGAAGAAGCTGATCTCTGTGGAGACAGACATTGTTGTTGACCACTATAAGGAAGAGAAGTTTGAGGAGACTCGCCCAGGTACTGTGAGGCTCCCCTGGCCCACCCTGCTCCCACCCTGTGCAACCAGTGAGGGGACACCTCCTGCCCTGCTCCCCTGCCATTTCTGTGCTCTGAGGCAACCTGGAGTTCTTGCACATCCTTTTCATCCCATGTGATCGAAGTTTAAGCAAATTTCAACGGATGGAATGTCATGTGTGGAGTTGCATGATTTGATTTTAACCTCATATGTACAGCTGGTGGCCTGACAGAGGCAGGCAGGCTCTGGCAGGGCATGAACCTGCCCCCTCCAGGTATGGCATGGTCTGGGATGAGGGTGTGTAGGTGTGTGTGGAGTGGTGGTGGCTTCGCATTCCCTCAGGAGAACTGATAAATGGAAGTGTGAAATGGGCTGGGCTCAGGAGCTGTCCATTGCACACTCAGATGTGCCCTCTTTCCCTGCCAGCTGGAGAACGCCTGACAGAGAAGGAGGCTGAGGATCTGATGGCCTGGATGAAGAATGCCCTGGGCACTCGAGTCACTGGAGTTAAGGTGGGCATTCTGTGTCTGTGTCACTGAGTACAGGAGATCCATGGAGGTAATGATTTAGGGGAAAAAAGGTTGCCTGGGGGATCTGCTGCCACAGATTTTTCTTTGGACCCTGAGGGAAGTCGTTCTCCTCCACACCTCCTGTCTGTAAATAGTGTGGGTGAGGGCATGTGGATGGTCAGTGTGGCAGCAGAAGAACAATGAGCAAAGCCCATGTTCCTAGTTGATGCTCATGGTACCAGAACAGGCTTTTTTGGTGATTTTGTGCCTGTGGACTAGCAAGGTGTACTGACAGGGAACACTTTGGGTCCTGCTACAACCCACTGCCTGTGGGCCAGTGGGGCCATTTGGGCCCACAGCTTTCCTGTGGGATGGCCACGTGGAGGCTTCTTGTGTGCTGAGAAAACTCTGAGTCCTGGGACCTCGTGCGTTGTCCAGCAGAGCCCTGACTGGTGTCTGTGCCACAGGTGACCCCCCGGCTGGACACCCACCCTGCCATGATCACCGTGCTGGAGATGGGCGCCGCCCGCCACTTCCTGCGCATGCAGCAGCTGGCCAAGACCCAGGAGGAGCGAGCCCAGCTCCTGCAGCCCACCCTGGAGATCAACACAGGGTGAGAAGGGGGGAGGAGAACACCAGCACTAGGCCTGGGGCAGTGTAAGGCTCCCAGTTAGCACAGCCCTCCCCACTAAGTGCAGCCTGTGCCACAGGGAGGCTGCGTGGCACTGTGGATGTGACCCACCCACGTTCACAGTGTCCAGCCCTCTGGGGACCAGGGGGGTTATAGGAACAGAGGGGAGAAAAGAGAGAAGCCCAAAGAACAGGAGCAAGGAAGTTGCCTTTTGTGACCCACCTGGGCTTAGCTGCTCATTCTGGAGATAAATTTCTCGTTGTGTCCAAAATCACCAAGGCTCAATGTCCACCTCTCTCTCCTACAGGCACACTCTGATTAAGAAGCTCAGCGAGCTGAAGGACAGTCAGCCTGACCTGGCCCAGCTGTTGCTTGATCAGGTGAGAACCAGACCTTCTCCAGAAGCAGCACCATCCTCCCCAGAGCCAGCTTGCAGGCCATGCATGGCAGGGAATGGGGTGGACCATTACAGTGGGCAAGATTCGCATCTTTCTGTGGTCCCTGGGTCTTTCCAGGACTTGTGCTCAATATGTTTTCCTATCAGGTGGCCTAGAAGACACACTTGGTTTGGGAATGCAGATGCTGGAGAGTGACATTCCCTTCCTCCCTCATGCAGGTCACTCTTGGTGCTTTTTTTAGTGCTTTCTTCTCTTTTTCAGATTTATGAGAATGCCATGATTGCAGCAGGACTGAATGAGGATCCCAGGCCAATGGTGAACCGGCTGAACGAACTCCTCACCAGAATCCTGGAGAAGAACTGAGACCCCAGGACTGAAGGATGAACTCTCTGCTGATCTCTCTTGCCTCAAGTGCAGTGACTCTCAGCAGTCTCCAGCATGGGATTCATGGGGCAGAGGGCAGGGACAATGCCAGAGACATCCAGCCCTCCCTGCCTGGGGAGGAGCCACCTGTAATTATCAGATCATACACCATCAGCCTGTTCAAAGTGCAGTGTTCTTAGTGCGGACAAAATCCTGAGGTTGCTGCTTAAACACAGTGCCCAAATTTCTGACTCAAGCCTGAAGAGCCTCTTTGCATACTGTTTCTAAAAATGGCCTTTCCCAAAACACATGTTGGCAGCAAGATTCCCAGTTAGATCTGTGAATACACCCTGTGCACCATTGTGCTCTGAATAAGCACTGGCAAAACTAATTAATTAATTAAGAAACCTCCAGCTCTGACCAAGTAGGAGGAGTTTGCTGGCATGGAGATAGATGGCTGCCTTTGGCAGACACAGCTGCTGTCGGTGGAACATGTCAGTGAATCCCATGGCAGAAAAGATCACTGAGCTGCTGGATAACCAAGTTCATCCTGCTCTTGTGGAAAAAGGGAAGGAACTGGGAAACAGCCTTCCAGCATATGGCTTTCTGGAGAGTCTCCAGGGCTTTTGCCTCTTCTTTGGAATAAACTGCACGCCTAGCTGATCTGTATTTATGATAAATAAACACTTATTTTCCAGACCCCCTCCACATCTCTCTTACATTGTTGGTCTTTGTGTCCTCCAGCTGGTGATTTATTGGTTCTCTCTTCAGGTGCTGTTTGGTCCTTCAGGGCATCAAGCACTGGACAGTGGGGTGAAGAGAGGGCTGTGAAAACAACAGTAGGTGGTAGCAGGGAGTGTGGAGGGAAAGCAGGACAATCTGTAGCTCTGAACCCTGTTAGCCTTGTCTTCGGAAATGGAATTTACCCCTTGGAATCCTCTCTAAGGAGCAGTGGCTGCTCAGACAGAAATGCCGTGCCAGATTCCTTCTGTGTGTCTGGTTTACACCATGCAAATGGTTTATGAGAGTCCTTTCTCATGCTCAGTGGGGCTCTGAGCAGCCCTGATATTTGTTCAGCTTATCTTTAAATTGCCAGATTAAGATGCTGGATTTGGTTAACTGTTTGGGTGCTGTGCTGGGCAGGACAACCTCCAGCTCTTTAAGCTGTAGGAGGCCTGGCTGTGCACAGAGGAGTTAAAAGGGGTCCTGCTGCACGGGGGACCATTTGGGAAGTTTTATTAACATCACCTAAAATTTCATTTTTGCTCAAATTCAGACAAGGAACTAATGTGACAGCTGAGAGGGTGTTGAGAAGAACAAGGAGCCACTTCCTACATCCCTGCTAATGCATTGTGTCAGGAGTAGTGTGTCCAGCAGGACCAGGGCAGGGACTGTCCCCCTGTGCTGGGCACTGCCGAGGCCCCACCTTGAGTCCTGGGGTCAGTTCTGGACCCCTCACAACAAGACACTGAGGGGCTGGAGCAGCTGAGGGAGCTGGGGGGGCTCAGCCTGGAGAAAAAGAGGCTCAGGGGGAACCTTCAGGCTCTGCAACTCCCTGACAGGAGCGGGGATCCTTGAGGGAGTCAGGCTCTGCTCCCAGGGAACAGGGACAGGACAAGGGGAAACAGCCTCAAGCTGTGCCAGGGAAGGTTTAGGTTGGATGTTGGGAAAATTTCTTCACTGAAAAGGTGGTCAGGCACTGGCACAGGACGCTCAGGGCAGTGATGGCGTCACCATCCCTCAAGGGATTCAAAAGCCATGTGGTTGTGGCACTTGGGGACATGGTTTAGTGGTGGCCTTGGCAGTGCTGGGGGAATGGTTGGACTCGAGGATTTTGAAGGGCTTTTCCAACCCAAAAAATTCTGTGATTCTAACACAGACTGAAGGAATTTAAACCTTTGGTGAGTCCTAATTCAAGCAATACAGCAGGTGAGTGTGGTAACGTGCACGCTGCTCAGCTGACAAAGCCCCAGAATAGGTGCTGTTGATACAATGCCTGAGGTGAAGCTGGATGCTGGTTTGTAACCTTTGCTTGGTGTGAGATGGTCCTAAACTGACACATCTTTAACCTCCCCATCCTGGGAACCCTATGGGAATCTCAGCAGCCCTCGAGGTGCTAATTTTTTGCCATGATAGATTTGTGATTAAAAAATAAGATGCCTGTTACTGGAGTGCACACCTACCCTGTGTCCCTGTGCCCATCAGACACAGTGAGAGGTGGTGATGCTCCGGGAAGGAGCAGTAGCAGGAGGATCAGGAGGGTGCTTTGACCCAAATCTGGCACACTTTTGTCTAAGCTTCATCACTGCACACACCAGCAGCCTCTGGGTCCTCACCTCAGACTCAGCTTTCCCTTTTCTTCTGTGAACACAGCACAGAGGGCTGCTGTGTGAGGATGATGTGCCTGGCTAACAGAGCACATCCTAGTGGGAAAGGGGGATATATTGACCTGCTGAGAGGAACACAGGTGAGCCACTCCAAAGCTGGTCTGCAGGTGATGACTCTGTCTGAAAGCACAACAGAGGCTCTTGGGTATAAAAAACAGTGAAAAGGATGAGTTGTTCCAAACGTGATGGCAAAAGGGAGGTGTAGGAAGCTCACTGGAAACTGCATTTTCAGTTTCTGCACAACTTCCAAACGTGCTGTGCAAGCAGAGGAGGAGGCTTGTATGGATCTTGCAGCAGAACTGCAGCACTGCTCGTGGTGGTGAAGCTGCAGTTGTGCTCTTGCAGTGCCTGTTCCCTTCCAGCTCCCATCTCCACGTGCGTATTACATCACTCATCCTTGGATGTGCTGTATCACCAAGCTGATTCCACCTGGCCTGTGCTCCTCCTGCAGCCACAGTGCCTCTGATATTTGTAGATATTGAGGTGACAGGAGAGAATGCAGCATGTGGGAATGGTGCTGGGAAGTGCCTAGAAAGGGCTAGTTGTGTCCTTCTGCAGTTGCTCTACCAGGAAGGGAGTCAGAGGTGTCCATCCTGGAGGAATCTCATGGAGCTTGCTTGGTTTCCTGGCTGTGAGCAATGCTGAACCCTGCTTGCTGTAGAGAACGGATCTATCAGGTTTGTTTTGGACTGGGGTCTTATTAACTGCTGCCTGACTTCTTTTCTTGTGGTTGGATTTTGGGGGGTTTGTTTTTCATTTTTCTACAGGTTAAACCTTGTGTCCTGACAAAGTTGGTGATAAACACTGTGGCCTCCTCTCCTGCTCTGCCCAGGCCCATCAGACAAACCTACATCCTCCAGGGCAGAAGAGGGAAAATATTTATAGGCAGTGAAACCAGTTTGAAAGGATGTTCCAGAGACCTCGTGCTTTTAAACTTGGACAGAATCCCTCTCATGTCTGGCTTGGGACCTTGAAACTGGACTGGCCATAAAGCAGTTCACAGGGCCAGACTGAAAACAGAGTTTTCTCTCCTCCAGATTTCCTGCTGAGACCATCGAGAGTGTCTTGGGCAGGCTCCAGGTCTGTGATTTATGGACAAACCACAGGCCAGGAATCCGCAATCTAAGCTCCTTGAGCAGCAACTGTTAGAAACATTATGGGAAGAAATGGCCACTGTTTCCAAAAGAAGAAAACTTGGGAGCCATTAATAATGTTTAACACTTCAGTAGTGCCTCACAATTGTTAATTAATCCTCCTGCTCTCCCTGTGAAGTGAGTCAGGATTATTCTTACTGTACAAATAAAGTATGCATGGAGCTTAAGTAAATTTCCTTAAGAGACACAGTGAATCTGCACTGGGGACACAGCTCAGGATTCCAGAATCCCAGCCCAAAGTGAAACAGAGGCATGAAGACAGGTACCTGTTGGGTTTGGATGAGGCAGTAAACACAAATTAGAGCACCTCTGAGAGCCTCTCTTGCCTTTCATTTGAAAATTCTTACCAAGGGTCTGCCTAAACCTTATCCCTGGGTACAAAAATTCCTGGGGTCTCAGGGAATCCCTCCAAGTTTGGCTGCTGACCAGAATTATCCTGTACAAAGTCCTTCCCAGTTGGTTGTCCCCCTTATTGTTTGGGAAGAAGAGGATGTTGTGCTAAAATCTATGTTGCTATCTGTCCAGAACTGCTCACCTCCTGATGCCTCTGGAGTGGGTTAAACAGGTTTTCCTTTTCTTCCATTAGCAGGAAGCTTTTCTTCCAGGAGAAAAAGTCATTTATTCTCCACCTGCTCTCAGAACCATCTTTTGTTTCTCCTTCACCTCCATCTTCTCTGGGGCACTTTGGTTGACACAGCCCAGGCCAGGGGGGAGTTTCTCCACCTGGACACTCATTTTCCCATTCTCCCAGGACAGGAAGGTGTTCCTTGTTGCTGGAGCTCCTTCCAGCAAGAATTTCATCTCAAATCACAAGGCCCTTCCCATTGCTCTCCTCCTGGAATGGGTCTGGCATGTGAACAGGTGGGAATGGGTGAAGTCTGCTGTAAGTCCTGGCCTAAATGGAAGAGCTGGCAGGAACACAAGGACCAAAGGCTTCAGTAAGCAAATTTGTAAGGACTCCTGATGGTCTCATTGTTAATCTATTCACAGCAGCAGGAAGGATTAAAAATTAGGGAAAAAAGCAGAGTTTCCTCCTCGTTTTCAATGTGCGTGGCCAAAGATGTTGTAATGCCTTGTCCATTAAACATCCATCCAACGTTATTCCAAAGGTTGGAATGCATATGACCTGCAGGGGATTTGGGATCAGTTAAAAAGCACTCTGAGGAGCCAAGCAAAGCTTGTTCTCCTTTTGCAGCCCAAGGAAACAAAGGATAACTGGGGTTAAAACCCAGTCCAGAAGTGAATCAGTAAGCCAATCCTTCACGGAACTGTTCCATGTTAAATCCTCAGAAAATCAAGGAGTGGGAGCTGTGCCAGGAGGTGGAGGGAGATTCAACTGGAGTTTTGTTTCTGTGACGCATCCTGATCCCTGGACCTCCTCTTGTCTCAGTGGTCTAGCAGAAAGTGTAAAAAACAAGTATTAAAGCTATCTTGCAGCATGCTGCAGGAAATCAAAGGACAGGCATTAGGGTTTTCACTTGGGAATTGTATTTTTAATGTGTTTAGAGATTCCTGAATGGCCAGTGTCCTTACTGAATGGTGCATTCAGCCTGGAAATGAGAATTCACTTTGCTGCCCAGGAGAACAAGATGAATTTTGGTTTATACCACTCAAACTTGTGCTGCGTGACTTGCTGAATGGAAACATGCTTACAAGAGGAGGTGGATACAGTGGCAAATTACCATCCCAAAATTCCTACTTTATGGGAAAGCAAACCAAACAGCTTTTGAGGAAAATGCTGCCTTCTTGCTTGTCTGACCCTTTCAAGACGTTATTCTGAGTATTGTGCTGAGTTCTGTCATCCAGCGTGGCTGAACTCCATGAGAAGGAAATCAACACAAGAAATTAATGCAAACCCAAACTTTCCTCATTGGAATTGGCCTCTGTGGGTGCTGCTCTGGTCCCTGCTGAGCTGGATTGATCAATTTGTACGGAAAAGCTTTAAAAAGTTGAGCTGGAGCAGCCAAAGAGCCACCAGTGTTACAAGTCCTAACAGAGATCAGCCTGAGCAGAGAGAAACACAAATGTTGAGCAATGCTGACTGCACCACTCTGGGGATAAATATGTACATTATACAGAATACATACTTTGTGTATTCACAGATCTGTAGATAATATTTACTATAATCCCACTGCACAGTGAATCCAGGCAGTTATTTTAAAAACCTTTTAATGCTGGCAATAGCGTTCACAAGGGCCGTAATTGTCATTTCTGCAGAGACAACCCAAAAGCACAGTGTGACAATAAATATCCTGCCCCTCCCAGCGTGCAGCCCAAGTGTTGCTACTTCAGGGACCTGCCTGCATCCACACAGTTGTAATTCAGGGGTGAGCACGTTTTAACTTAAGCCAAAATTGTCATCCTGGAGTCTAAAGCACCAGGGCCCTGAGCCATCTCTGCTACAGAGCAGCTCCCCGTTGGGGAGGGAAAGTGAATTATTAAGAAATTGCTCCTGGGAGTCCTGTAGGTCTGTGTGGAGAGTCAGATGGTCTGCCTCTGATTTTGGGTGAGCTGCTTTTCCCCCCTATGCCTCTTACTGTGGCTGTGTCCTTGAGCTGATGCTGGGAACAAACAGTGACTGGAAAATCACACCCTTGTTGCCTTTAGGAATGGCCTTGAAGTGCCCTGTGAAGGAGATACCTGTTTGGTAGCCAGGATGGACCACTGAGTGGTGCTTTTGGATCCATCTTCATTGGGAATGCCACAATTCCTTTGGCTTTTGAGTTCAGTTTAGGGCCTTGTGCAACAAGATGCTCCTGTGCCTTGGCTTAGTCCTGCCTTGGTGTGTAACTGGAGTGTTTTCAGTCTGTTTGTGCAATGGGCACTTGCAAGTCCTTGCAGGATTTTCTTCAGAGGGCTCCTAATTCCCATCGGTGCAGCAACTTGAGAAAGAACTTGAATAAACCAGAAGGAGTGTTGAAAGACACAAACCAAAGGATTTCTTCACATCAGTTTCGGGTTCTTGTACTGACAGGGTAAATCTGGTGGGATTCACAGCAGAAAATACACCACTCAGTCCTGCCAAAATAACCATTTCTTGCTTAAAATTCAAGGCTCTCCAGTAAAATCGTTTGAATGGGTTAAAAATCAAATTTCTTTGCAGGAAGTGAAAACTCAAGAGTGCCTCAGGAGCTTGGGAACTTTACAGAAAGAAATATTAACTACAACTTTTAAAATGGAATAAACATACATTTCAAAAAGAAACATTGTCTGTTTCTTTTGGTCATGTCAAATTACAGATAGATAATTATGGGAAGATGTTCTGTGTGAAGGAGCCATTCTACTGCTCACCATTAGACCTGATTTGTAGTTGTTAGTGAAGTACCTTGATGTTTTGTGTTCCATGTGCCACTAAACCTCTTCCCTCTCCCTCTCAGCCTGCTAAGAAGGGCTGCCCAGGAGTGACTTTGGTTCTTGCAACAGCCAAGACCAAGTATTGAGAAAGAAATTCGGATTTCAACACAAATCACACGTTCAAAATGCAAACCCGGTGTGTGAACGCCCCAATCCTCACTGCACCTCAGCTGATTTTATACCTGCACACCTTTGGCCACAACTAACTAAGGATCTGGAGGGAATGGTTGTTGATCTGACTCCCAAGGGCACACTCAGCATGAGAACTCCAAGCTGGAGCTGAAGGTACTGGGAAAATGGCTCGAATTTTCCTGTCCAAGCCCAAGGCGTAAGGAACAAAAAAGTACAAAGGCAGTGGTCATTCTTTAGACAAGTTTGAGCTGTGTAACTTCATATATCAGTATTGGCATACGAGCAGCCCAATAGTCGTGATAACCCAAAAACTTCCAAGTTCTAAAGGGCTGCAGCTGCACAGCGTGCCCCAGGGTGCCTTCAGATGGCAGCCCCATGCTCACCAGCGGGTAGTGTGTGCTTCCCTCCCTACTTATTGTGATATATATATGTATGTTTCGACATATTAAAACTCTTCAGAAACACGAACAGGGAATACCATGCCGTGTGCTTTCCGTGCTGCTCTTCCCAGCCGGGCCATTCCCCTCAGCGCCAGCGGGACCCGAGGCCACGATCAGCCGCCCCGAACGGTTCCACCGGCGGTCCCCGCGGGCCTCGGGGGGTGCCGGGCTCCTTGGCGGCCCTTTCAGGCGGCCGGGCGGCTTCCCCCGGCGCGCCGCTGCCCCCGGTGGCCGCCGGCG
>WBMV01007805.1:166655-195419 GCA_013396655.1 Campylorhamphus procurvoides
TGAGAGTGTCAGGGGCTGCTAGAGGGTGTGAAGGGGTGCCAGAGGGTGTCAGAGGGTACTAGAGGGTGTCTGAGGGTGTCACAGGGGTATCAGAGGCTGTCAGGGTTGTATCAGGAGGTGTTTGAGGGTGTCAGAGGGTGTAAGGGGCTGTCAGAGGATGTCAGGGTCTGTCAGAGGGTGTCAGGGGCTGTCAGGAGGTGTCTGAGGGTGTCAGAGGGTGTTGGGGGGCTGTCAGGGGGGTATCAGAGGGTGTGAGGGGGGTATCAGAGGGTGTCAGGGGGTGTCTGAGGGTCTCAGAGGGTGTTGGGGGCTGTCAGGGGGGTATCAGAGGGTGTGGGGGGGGTATCAGAGGGTGTCAGGGGGCTGACGAGGCTCTTGCCCAGGGTTTTCTAGAAGGAATTGTCCTGAAAGCCAGGAGTGGTGGTCTGAGAGCAGACACTTTGCTATTCCTGGAGCAGTGTTTGCACGTTCCTGGGATCCCTGGTGTGATGCCAGAGCTTCCCAGATCACTCACATCAAGGTAGCTGTGTATTTGGATATGGAGAAGGTGAAGGAACTAACTTAATAAAAAGGAGCAGGTGTAAAATTGTCTTTTCTAAACCAAATCTGTTCCTGATGGACACTGGAGGATGGAGAGCAGGAATGAGAGCAACACATCCACAAAGCAGTGTTGTGTGGTTCACTGTAGCTCTTCTATGTGATTTTAGATGAGAAGAGAGCAAGTCAGTTATTGTTATAAATGACAGAAACATTGCTCTAAAATTTGCTTTATAAATCACCCATGGAAATCCGTGATGAGTTTGGTCACATTTTCAAAGTGAGGATCTTCCTGTTTTAGAGAACAGGTATTAAATTTCCCTTTTTTGACAATAAGATTCAACACAATCACAAATCAGAAGACACAGGTTTTGAGAAAAAAGTAGTATCAGTAGAACTTGCCTTGTTTTAAGGGGTGTGCCCTTCAGAATGACATCCATTGGAAAGGAATCTCTCAGATGTTTGATGTTGGAGTGTTCTTACTTCTCCTTATATTCCCTTTTCCATTAAATATTCATGTGCTCAATGACAGCTGTTTGCAGCTGCATTTTTAAACCCATCTAGCTACAATTTAGTAATTTCAAATGTGTTGTATTGATTTTGTAGGATTTTAATTACTCATTTTGTCCCTGGATACTTCCTCAATGGTTGAGAGAAGAATTCCCCCCCGATCACACAGAAAGCTCTTGTTAAGAAGGTTTTAGCTGAGTGTAGGAACTCTGGGTTTTCATAAACTGTGTTGACAGCTCTTAATTTTATTATCCATCTTTATTCATCAGATCTCACCTAAGCCATTTCTTAAACAGCCTGGCATTAAGCTCTGTGTGCAGGATGGGGCTTTACTTCCCTAACTGCCCTTTTTGAAAAATCACAGTGACTTCTGCTTGCAAATCATCTAATTCTCTTGACAGAAACACCTTCAGCAGCTGCTTTTTGGTGTGTTTGGGATTGCCCCTGAAAAAGGCAGGTTTTAGCAACACAGGGGATGGACATTACAGGAATATTCACAAGATTAACCAGTACACAGTTTGATTTAGTGGCCTTGGTAGGGTTTTTTGTGTGTTTTAATACACACCAAAAAGATCTCTTTTGAAAGTCCTTAACTTTTCTGACCAGGTAGTTTTACCCCCTGGTTTTATTACACTTCATTGTTTATATTCAGTGTTTATTTTCATTGTTTTGTTCAGTGCAATCCAATTCCATCACCATGATGTTATTTTACAGCTTTGTTTTCATTATTACTCTGATCATTTTTCTTCCTCTGAAAACCAAGTTAGTTTTTAGCAAGTATTGTTCTCTTTCTTTATTTCTGGGGCCTCTACAGAAATACTTTTATTGGGTCCTTAATCTCAGTTGTATTTTTCCTGTTTAAATTAATAATTTGTTGTTGTTTTCAGTGCAATAGTTTGTTGTTTGCTTCACCAGCTGCCTCTCCCTGTGGTTTGTGTGCTGCACTGTTTGCATACAACCAGCACCATTTGCACCTGAGCAACTGTTAGTTTTTATTTTTAAATTCACTTCCCCTTTGTCTTCCAGAGGAGTGTAAAGTGAATTTCCTAGCTGAGGGTCGTGCTGAAGGCAGAGGGACATTTTGGTGTGTAAGTAGTGATTTCAGATTAATGTCTGCAGTGTGATAGATGTGTTAGTGACTGTGGAATGCTTTGTACAAGGTGCTGGCAGGGGGAGGTGCAGCCTGGGATGTCAGTGTGGCACTGATGGGATAACAGGGATGGAAGGGGGTGATGCCAGGTGCACATTGATCCTGGTCAGTGCTGACATTGTTCCTTGGAATTATGATTTTCCTACCTATCATTTCCTTGCTTGTAGAGGCTTGAGTTAATTTCTCCTTTCCTGTTTTCCACATCTGGTTTTGTTACCCTGTTCTGGCACAGGAAAGCTGGCAGAGACCTGGACACAAGGGGTGTACCTGACTTTGCATTCCTGTTTTGCACTTAAATGTGTTCTCTGCTCACAGAACAAGCTCTGCTGTCCTCAGTGTTGATTTGTTTGCACTTCCACAGCCACAGAGACCCTGCACTGCACAGATGTAGTGTCACCTCTTTATAAAGTCATGATAAAGGTGTTGCTTAATGCAGGAACAGGAAAAAACAGGCTCTAATGCAGAGTCCCTAAAAGGATGGAGGATAATGTGCTTTTTCAGAAGTTACACTGTTGATATGTCACTTCATCTCCATCAGGAACCTGTAGGAAGACTTTTGTTCCAGGATTTGGTCTGGAAGAATTCCTTGGGGCCTCCTTCTGGTGTGGCTGCCAGAGCAAACACTGCAGAAATTCTCTCCCTCTGCTGTGTTTGGCCTGGCTTGGTTGGAGGTTCTGTGACCAGCCTTCAGATCTTTGGGTCACAGCTTCCACAGAAGGAGAAGGGTCTGGCAGAACTTCCAGTGCCAGCCCAACATGGTGCCTCCCCTCCTCCTGCTGTTGGCCACACTCCATAATTAGCAGCCTGGGGTTGTACAATTAGGTAATTTCTGAAGGCTCCAGGCTGGCCTTGGACACTTCCAGGGCTCGGGCAGCCACAGCTTCTCTGGGCACCCTGTGCCAGGGCCTGCCCACCTGCAATTTCTTCCCAATATCCCACCTAACCCTGCCCTCTTGGCAGTGGGATCCATTCCCCCTCATCCTGGCACTGCATCACTTTGAACAGTCTCTTTATGTTTCTTGTCAGCCCCTTCAGGTCCTGGAAGGCCACAATTGGGTCACCCCAAAGCCTTCTCTTCTCCAGGCTGAACAATCCCAATCCACTCAGCCTTTGCTCACAGCAGAGCTGCTCCAGCCCTCTGATCATCTTGGTGGCCTCCTCCAGACTCGCTCCAGCAGGTCCATGTCCTTCCTGTGCTGGGGACCCCAGACAATAACTCAGGTTACTATCCACCTGTCTTTTTAGTGTTAAATAATCCAATTTCCCATAGTATTTCTTGTGAAATACAAGAAATTGCTCCCAAAGGACTTTCCTATTTCGGAGTTATAAGTCAATTTTTCTTTTAAAGATGAGGGACTGAGGGGAGGTACTGGGGCATCACCACAGGGCTCTGGAGGGAGGGGTGTGTTGCCTACAAGTTCTTGAGGCCTGTCTAGCACTGATGTACACGTTGTAGCCACGCTGATGACAGGTTCTTGGAGGCTGAAATGGCAGGAGAATTGTTCCTGGAACAGGCAGACAGTTTAAAGCAGCGGGTGAGCAGCCCCAGATGTTGTGTGTTTGTGTCAAGTGGGTGGACTGCTGGTGGAAATACTCTTTCAAGTGTTAGAAGAGAAGCTACTCTGGAAGGTGGGAGCAGATGTTTTACCTGTTTGGGGTGTTTTTAGGCAGATGTTTTACATCTTGTCTGGGTTTTTTTTAAGGGTTCTATCATTTAGCTAAGTAATTACAAGGCAGTAAATACAAGGCATGTAATAGGTACGTACTTTTATATCACAGAATCACAGAGTGGTTTGGGTTGGAAGGGATCTTAAAGCTCATCCAGTTCCACCCCCTGCCATGGCAGGGACACCTCCCACTATCCCAGGGTGCTCCAAGCCCTGTCCAACCTGGCCTTGGACACTCCCAGGGATCCAGGGGCAGCCACAGCTTCTCTGGGCACCCTGTGCCAGGGCCTCCCACCCTCACAGGGAAGGATTTATCCCAAATATCCCATCTATCCCTGCCCTCTGTCAGTGTAAAGCCGTTCCCCCTTGTCCTGCCACTACGTGCTCTTATAGAAAGTCCCTCTCCCTTTTCTGTGTAGGCTCCCTTCAGGTACCTGTTGAGCTGGTTGAAATGATCAAGTTATTTGTGGGTATCTCATATATTTTTAACCTGATAGCATCTCACCAACACAGTAGCCTGGTTTCTCCAGGAGACTCTCTCCCAGTAGGCTTATGGAGGGGTTTGAATTCCTCAAGAAAACAGGAAACAAACAATGGATTCGTGTAGTTTGCTCAGAAATCCTTTGAAAAGGGGAAAGAGAGAAAGAAAGAATTGTGCTTGGTAAATTACCTGAGAGAGGGAACCCAAAGAGCACCCAGGGGTTTGTTCGAGTCCCTTTGTCACATGCCTTTGGTTCCACGGGGCAGTGATGGGGCTTTTTTGGCTCTGTTGGGATCCAAACCTGGCCACAGAAACCCAACACACCAGGGAACCCAGTAGGTGCCTGTGAGCCTGAAAATGTCAGGATCAAAAGATGAGGCTGTGGGGTTATGATGGAAACATTGATGGGTTTCTGTAAGGATTGACTGTGGTGGTTTAAAGGTTTAAACCTTCTGGTGTCACCTTCCCCCTGCACTTGGAACCTGAGCAAGGAGAGCAGTCAGTTCAAAATGCCCTAAATCCAACATTTCCCTGTCATTTTCCAGGTTCCATCTCTTTCATTCTTACTTGCCCTGCTTGGTACCACTTTGCTGATGCACATTTTCCTGAGAGGCACAGCTGGGCTGTAGGTTTGGCATCTCAGCAGATAGGTAAGTGCTGCTGATTATTTTATTTGATTTATTTTATTGTGGAGTCCTAAAATCTTCCAAAATTAATTCAGTACTATTCTGAAGGAAATTATTTACAAAGCTATTACTTTTTGAGCCTTCCAAACTGGTGTCCAATCTGGCTGTTATGGGCAGCAATAGCAGCAGAGCAGAAATACTGAGATGTTGAATGGAGGCTGTAAATGCAGGTCTGGAAAGGGAGGAGTAATACAGATAAATTCTTATTTAGTTTTGCATCATTTGTTTGTCTGATCTGACGTGCCTGGGGCACTGAAGATTGATTGCAAATGCAGAAGTGCTGATCTGTTTCAGAGTTTAATATCAGGAACTCACTGTAAATAATGTGACAGTGCAGATGTACTGTATCAGGACAGATGTCTGTGAGAGGTATTGAAAGCCATGGAGGATGTGAGGTTTGGGATTTCTCCACATGCTGTCTCCTCCTTAGAAGAAAATGGTCAATTTATACTGATAATCAGACCAAGACTCTCTCCAGGACAAGTAAATTTACAACTGGCTACATAAAACTTGCATTTCTTTCTGACAGGAAATGACTCCAATATTCACAGCACAATCCTCTGCTGGTTTGGGAGCCTGAGTTTAAAATAAATAAATCTATTACCATCTGTAATTGCTTATAGGAAAGGCTGACCCATGAAAGTGTGCAACCAGCATTCCTCAGGCTCTCATGGCTGCAGCCAAGCCATTTGAGAAAACAATTTTGTGTGTGTTTTTCCTTCTTTTTGAGTCTTTCTGTGCCCAGAGCTTTACTGGAGAAGCTGAACCACAGCTGCTGCCATTCCAAGTTAAACACTCTGGTCTGGGCTTGAAAGAAGGAGGGTTTGGGAGCAATATAAAACCTCTGGTAAAGTAGCTGGAACCATCTTGAACTCAGGACTAGGAAGAAGAGGACAATCCAAATGCCTAAGAATAGAGCTCCAGTTTTAATGTTGCCTGGGAGTTGATGGCATTTCCATGTGGACATTGTACACGGTGCTGTTCCAAGTAATCCCTGCCTAGCACTGCTGCTCTTACTGTAGCTGAAAAGATTAAGAAACTCATTTAAAATCCCATTTGTTTAGTCTGTTTACCCTGTGTATGTGACAGCAGTTTGTGAAGCATGGTCAGTGCTGTGCTTTATTGAGTGCCCAGGAAGAATTCAGTGTGAACAGGAGGGCTAATCCTAAGTGAGCACCTGTGGAGGTGCAAGGAGGGAAAGGGTCAACACATTTGATAAAGTTGTTCTCTGACTTGTCCTTCTGAAATGCCAGAAACTCCATTTATTTACTTCTCAAAATGAGGTCAGGCTCCTCTGCCACGAACTGCAGTGTCTCAGAGCAGAGTTTTACACTCCAGAATCACTGTGTGAGCTGAAGGAAGGGGTTTTCTTCCCCTCCTCTGCTGCATTCCCTGGTTGTGGTTATAGAAACATAAGTAGGAATGGGTATAACAAAAGGACAGTCTCAAATCCTGAGCTCCAGGACCTGTCCTGTGTCAGATACCTGTTTTAAAAACTTTCCTCTCCTTTCCTAATGTGGCTTGTGTCTGTAGTACAATACAGGGCAGTGTTTGGGGTCAATATATGTTTTTCCAATCTTACTATTTCATACAAGTTACCTCCTTCAACATTCTACAGCAGCCCTGTCCCACCTGGTTTTCTTTTATATAAGGGCTTTATTAAGTGTTTTTCTGAAGTTCTGTAGCAAATCATAACACTCCTACACGTGCTCTGCACAAACTGAGGTGCTTCATTTATGTCTAGAGTCCTCTGAACAACCAGCTTGTGAAGGAAGGTGGGGTTTTTCTGAAGACAGAAGGTGCCCTGCTGAATGGCTGTGAGTTAAGTGTTGAAGAATGAACTGCCAGAAGTGTCTGACCTCACTGGAGTCTGGAGAAAGGACATCTCTGAGGTGCTGAAGGGCTGATGCCAACCTGAGCTGATCGTGGTACCTCCCCTGCCCTCCACTCCTCAGTGTCATTAGGCCACTGGGAGCTGCAAACCAATGGATGAGCAGGACAGTGATTTTAAAGAGTTGTGGGCAAATATTTTGAGCAGGGCAAAGACAGCTGAGCCAGCAAAGAGGGCTCAGAAGAGGTCAAAGAGCACCACAGCACGGAGCAAATTAAGAAGAGGCAACGCTGCTGGGAAGAGCCAAACCCATCAGCACTTGCCAGAAGTGAAGGAGGCAAACTCATCTCAGGATTCAGGTCCAAAGGAACAACCATGGGTGCAGAGAGAAGGTGATGATGCTGCAGCCTGGAGTGGTGATGGGGATGGAAGGAGAAGCCCTTTCCCTCTCAGCCAGCTGAGCACTGAGAGCAGCCAGAGGCCTCTGGCAGGTGAGTGAACCAAAACAGCTCAAACAGAAAACAGGTCAGGACTGAAAAAGACTCCCAATTCAGTGGAGCTCTTGAGAGGTCCATCCAGAGGGGGCACACAGCAGCTCTGATGGAGGCAGGTTTGCACTTTGTGTTTCCATCTACACTTCCCTTCTGAGGTTCCTCTTGGGGTTTAGCCTGGGAGTGTGTCCTGTGCTGCAGGCACTGATCCCTCACTGAGGTGAAGCCTTGGTACAAAGTGGTGTGTTGGGCTGTCATTAGTCACTGGTTTTTGCAGTATCAGAACGGTGAAAACACCCTCAAATCATCTCCAAGCAAGCTCAGAGCATATTGAGGTGTTTTTTCACTCAGTGCATCGTTGTATGGTGAAACACATTGCCACTGGGTGTTGTCAAGGGCAAAAACATGAATACGTTGAGAGGTGTTTGATTAATTCATGAAGGATCAGTGCTCCAAGAGCTGGTAAACATGATGGCCAGAGTGCAGTCACATGTGCAGGAGGTCCTTAAATAGGAACAGGACACTGTGCAGTGCCAGTTCCGGGGACAGCAGGGCTGTGGGGCTGCTTTCCTTGTCCTCACTGGTGACCTTCAGCAAGGCCTTCCTTAATATTCCTCCTTCTAAAGGGGACAGGTATCTAAACCCCAGTGTAGCACAGGAGCCTGGTGCCGTTACTGTGGTTACTGAGTAGAAAATGATGGAATAGTTAAATTGTTCACTTCTCTACAAATGGCTGTTGCACAGCTGGGCCTGGCCCAGACTGCCCTTGGGGAAGGTCCCCGCAGCAGCTCTCAGCGTGTGCTTAAAACTGACTGGTAAAACTGGTGTTTTCTCCTCCTCTAGGAAATCCTGTGAGTGGCTGTTCCCAGAGCCCATCCCCATCCCCTCCTGCTGCCCAGCCAGGGATCTGCTCCTCTCCCAGCTCCGAGGGGCAGCCAAAGGCACGTGTGGCAGAGCTGGTGGTGGAGAGGATGCAGCAGTTCAAGAGAGTGGCACCTGAGCAGCTGAAACTGGGCACGGAGGGCAGCTTGCCAAAGGAATTCCCTGAGGGAAGCCAGGAGCAGAACCCTCCTGAGAAAGGTGTGTGTCTCCTCTTGGCTCTGGTGCGTGGCTGGTGAGGGGGGTTCCATGGGGAGCAGTCCTGCATTCCTGGGCTTTGCTCGTAGTTGTCCTAGTGGCTCAGGGTGCAGCAGTGAATCAGTCACTCCAGATCCCTGAGGAAACCTTGTTGTTAAAGGACTAGCCATACTTTTCTCCCCAGAGCTTCTCTAAGGCTGGATTAACCTCAGGTAGATTCTGGAGGGATAATTGTCTTCTTGGAAACAGGCTGAAATTCCAACAGGATCAGTGAACTTGGTCATCCTTCCCTAGGATGAGGGGAAGGGTTAGGCAGCTATTAGGTAGATATGGCTCCTGGGTAGCCCCATTTTTGTTAGATCTCCAGGCTCTCTGCAAGGTGATGTGCTCTCTGCAGATGAATTGAACTCACAGCAATTTTACTGTGGTTGGTTCTTTATAGGTCAAGTCCCTGTTGCTTTTGTATGAACATGAAAATCTGCTGTGTTGTACAACTGATACATAAGACCCCATGTTCTCCCCAGAAACTTCAGCCAAAGCTGATCCCTCATGGTCTCTGACACGTGATGTGCTGTGAGCAAATTGCCACCTCCTGCTCCTGGTCCAGGGTTAGGGTTAGTCCTGGAGCGTTTGAAGGGTGCAGGTTGTACCTTTCCTTGTGAGAGATCAGGTGTGAAGATGCAAGAGAAGGATTGCAATTCATTAATTTTTGTGTGTCTGGTTTAATACACTAATAATCACAAGTGTAATGGCTCCTCACCTTTCATCCAGGAGTCGTAGCTCTCTCTTAGAGCCTCTCTCCCTTCTTTGCCAGATACCCACCACCTCCCATCTGTGGAACATGACGGTGCCCTGGCTTTGGCTCTTCAGCAGCAATGCAGAGAGGAAGTCCTGGCCAGCCTGGAGGATGCAGGGTTGTTTTTCTGTCAGATCTGCCAGAAGGATCTCTCAGCCATGAGCACGCTGGGGCGGGAGCAGCACGTCAACAGGTGAGACACCAGCACCCGGTGTCCTTCCCACATCCAGTGCCCACAGACTCAGCTCAGCCATGAGTCTGCAGAGTGGCCTTGACCTTTATGGCTTGAATTAACAAGTCCTTTTGATCTGAAAGCAGAGGCTTGGTGGTCTTGCCCTGCAGGGCTTCTGTATCAGCCAGGCCAAAGCTGCTTCCATCAGCAGTGTGGCAGAGGAGCTGCCATTGTAAAGGAACTTGGTGATCTTAAAGGTCTTTTCCAGCCTTAATCATTCTATTAATGAGGACCCCCTAATGCAGATTTTGAGATCTACCAATTTCATAACAAAGTCACATTTGCTCCATTTTGCTAAAATTTGCCTTAGGACATCTGGTATGTCATTGTGTATCTGAGCTGTTTGCTGAGGGAAGGGTGATACTGTTCAGAGATGACCAAATTGAATTTACTGCCCTTAATTTAGCAGTTTCCTTAGTGGTAAATACCAAACAATTGGTGTTTTATGTACAGAAAGCTCCTTGGAAATTAAAACTCTGTGTTTTTCTCTTGAGAAAGTGTCAGAAACAGCACTTTTGAATGGTTGTAAATTCTGAATTTGAGCACTTCCAGGAGGCAGCAGTGATGTAAATTGTCCAGTCCCACATCCCATTACTGAGTGGCTTCAGGGTTGTTTGCAGCTGCAGCTTTTGATTTTATTGCTGTTTCTGTCCCCAGACATTTCCTGCTGCTTGAGAGGAGAGGCTGCAAAGCTGACAGGGTGGCAGAAGTGCCTTGTGAAAAGTCAGTCTGCTTTCAGAACTATTAAGCTTGTAATGATATGTTGAGGTTACAAGCTTGTATTAACCATGGGGTTTTTTTTATAGCAGTCTCCATCACAAGAGAAAAAGCTGTAGATAAATAGATGCAGTGGCAAACCAGTAATCACCAGTGCTAGTGCCTCAGGTGAATGGTCTCTTAGCACAGCCCTGTGTGTGTCAGTACAGGGACCTTTGTAATAGGTCCTGCAGGTCCAGGATTTCACACCCGGAGTCTCTATGGAGAGGAGAGGAGAGAAAAAGAGCAACTAAAATTTGGACATGGTTTTGGCCTGCCAGAAATTATTAGGAGTTCATCATGCTGCAGTGTGGAGTGCTGTGGTAATTAACTGCTCCCTTCTCTGTTAAGAGGGTTCTATAAGTTAGCTGGGATGTTAGGATGACTGCAGGAAAAGGGATTAGGTGATGGATACACAGTGAAGTGTGTTGCTCAGAGAAGTTGTGGACTCCCTGTTCCTGCAGGTGTCCAAGGCCAGGCTGGATGGGTGTTGGAGCATCCTGGTCTGGTGAAAGGTGTCCCTGCCCATGGCAGGGGGTGGACTGGATGATTTTTAATGTCCTTCCACCCCAAACCAGTCTGGGATTCTGGGATTGTAAGGTTATTTCTTGCACTTGCCTTGGCCATAATCTCCATGTGACAGCTACATGTTGTGTTCATCACAGAGGTGGGCACATCATTCTTGTTCCTTTTAGGGGATGTTTCTCCCTGTTACACACGATTGTCCTTGCTTTAATATGGTTTAAATCTTAGTGTGGACAGCTTTAAAGTCTCCACAGGTAAGCTTTGCCATGGTCCCACAGGTGTCTGGATGAGATGGAGGAAGCACAGACGTCATCCTCCAGCAAACCAGCAGTCCCTGAGTGTCCCATCTGTGGGAAGCAGTTCCAGACCCCACAGAGCCGACTCAGCCACCTGAAACGCTGTGCTGTGGAGATGGATGTGCCTCCTAATCTGCTTCTGCAGGCCGTGCAGCTGCAGGTGTCCTCACTTGGGGATGCACCTCCTCAGTGTCCCAGGTAAGTGGTAGAAATAAAAGAGGCTGGTTACTTCCTTTGGCCTGGGATGGACAGTAAATGCAAGGCTGGCTCACACACTGGGTGAGCCCCGAGCCAAAAGCAGGTCACGTTGAGCCCTGACCCAGTACCAGGTGAGGAGGATGTGGTGGGTAGTTGAGAGAAATCATCCTGCTTTCCCTCAGAAGATAGCAGCTGGTGGATGACTTTAAAAGCCAGCAGGCAGAGCAAAACGGGGAGTAAATGACCTTACACTTGTTTGTCAGAATTATTTGTGCTCTGTGAGGCAATTGCTCAGTAAAGCTGAATGGTGTGTTTGAGCTCATTGAGCAAAGCACAGCACGAGGCTCTCCAGAGATCCCTGGTGCCTGTTCCTCAGCTCCTTGGCTCGTGGCTGTCCTGGGAATGTCCTGTGTGCTTTCAGCCCGAGCCAGAGAGGAAGCAGATGTGATGTTCTGCAGTGTGAACGTGTGTTTGGTGCAGAGCTGCATCTGCTCCTTTGGGTTTGAGCAGAATCTCAGAGTGCAGCAAGTGGTGCCTGAGTGAAATTGCAGAGGGGCTCGTAAATCCCTCTGTGCTGAGGAAGAACCATTGCCTGTTCCCTGTGGGAGCAAAGGAGTGGGGAAGCATTTTCCAGTGATCTTGTTTGTGCCCTGCTTCAACTTTGGGGACAAAAAACCATTCAAGGTAGAGATAGCAGTGCTACATCAGTGCTGTGGTCTTGTGCTTACCCTTCCAAACTAATCCTTTCTCTAAATTACTCCAAGTTCCACACCTGGAGTAAGAAATTCTTTGCTCTCTGCTAGAAAAGAAAGTACTGAGTGGTTTTTATTATGCCTGATGTGGGAACCTCTCTGAGCAAGTACAGCAGCTGGTCTGGAGTGTTTCTTGTCTCTGATCCAGTCACACTAACTGGGGCTTCCTGCTGCATTCTTGGATTTCAGCAATCAGCCGAGCAGGGCAAAGCGAAAAGGCTTCTCCAGCGAGGACTCGAGGAAAACACAGAAGAGGGCCAAAAGAGAGCCTAAGGATGAAGATTTGCAGGTTGCCATGGCAATGTCACGCTCTCTGTTGGAGCAGGAAAAGCAGGAGCAAGCAAAATCAGTTACAAATGTGAAACCAGTGGCTGCTTTCCCAATCAAATGGAAGCCAGGATCAGGTATGTGTTACAGTGAGTTCGTGTCAGGAGCTGTTATTGCAGGAGCACCTAACACAGCCTGCTCTCCACCAAAGCCTTCCTGGTGGGTCCAGGAGGGAGGACAGCCCTGCTCCTGTTTTATTTAAGCTGTCAGAGCCTCAACAATAGGCAGTGTCCACACACAGTCAGGAATGGCTGCAGGATGTCCGTGGGTTTCAGTGAAATCCCTTAGGAATCTTATGCTTTTTTCACTGATTGGTTGTTTTGAATCCATAAAATATGTTGGTTTTTGTAAACTTTGAGAAGTAATAACATGAAAGGGCGATTGTTGTTTTTCCTGCAGTAGATTTTTTTTCCTATTCCTGCTGCTGCAACCTGGATTAATGCAATTTTTTCAGTGTTTTCTCCTTCTCTTGTGGAGTGCCATGGACATGTGTGTACACTACCCTTTGTTGAGGATGTGCCTCCCTGTGTCAGCGTGCAGAGGGGTTTACAAAGGCAGACAGGTGCCAGGGGAGGGCACTGAGAGCTGTAGAGAGGGGAGACTTCATGACCCTGCTCAGGTCTCCTGCCAAAAAGTACTCTCAGTTGGATTTAGGGCTGCCCATTAATAAGGCACAGGATTCCCGAATGGAAGCTGCTCAGCATTTGTGTGAGCTGACCAGAACACAAGAAAAGGAGTCCTTCATTGATTTTTTAGTGGTTTTCCCTCCCTTTTTTGTGCCCCACTCCATGGGTGTGGGAGCTGCACTGCGTGGCTGGCAGTGGCTTCCATAATGCTCAGATTTTGCAGAGATGTGGAAGCCCTCACCATGCAGCAGAGCAGTGTGAGGAGCAGTCAGTCTCCTCCACAGCTCATTTCTCCTGCAAGGGTGATGGTGTGTGGCTTCAGCCCTGCAGAACTCTTGTTGTGTTCAGCTTGTAATCTTGTTCTGATCAGCACTGAAGGAGCTGCTGTGTTATCTCCCCCTGCCCTGTGTGTTCAGCTGTTTATTTATTGAGTTTCTCTTCTTTCTAAAGAGAAGAAGCGGCGTAAGAGAGGCCCAGCTACCCCTCCACCCCTGCTGCTGCAGGACCCCGAGAAGGTGCGCAGGAGGATCCAGGAGAGGGTGGCTATGCTGCTGACAGAAGAGGTGGAATTCCCTCCCACCCCTCAGCTTCCCATCAGCAGGATTTTGGAGGATGAATCTGGGAAAGCAGCCTGGCTCCTGCCATTGTCCAAAGCCAAGGAGTGCTTTTTATGGAAGATCAGTGCTCTGACGGGACCCTGTGACCCTGAATCCTTCTACACTGCTGCACTGACCCCTCCCATTGTACCCTGGCAGCCTGTGCAGGTGGGGGCTCTGCTGTGCTTGCTTTGATACGTGTGTGCCCTGGTTCACTTGCCCTCCCTCCCTTGTGTTTCCTCATGTGGAATTGTCTCTGCACACTCCCTGCCCATGCTGTCCTCTCCCCTGGTTTTACACAGGTGGGTTTTAGGATCTTGAACTTTCATTTCTGCCTTTTGGAGAGGAGACCAAGGCTCACGTCACCTCACTGTTCCTTGAGCTTTCAGAAAACAAAACATGGGAACAGAGAGTACTGAGTAAAGGGGCCCCATCCTGCTCATTGTGCCACTAGTTTGTCCATGTTTGCAGCAGCCTCTTTGCCCCTGTGTTGCACTAAGCGAGGATCTGGGTGAAAATTTCAGACTGAAGGCTGATATTTTCTAGCACAGAGTAAAGCAAAGCATTTGCACTTCAGGCTTTCCTCCTGCATCCCCCTGCCTCTTGGTGCATGTCAGCTTTGATCCCATTTTCAGTTCCACTGTTTCGTTCTGGTTTCACCTGGATCTGCCTCTTTCAGTGCTGTGTATTTTTATAAAAATGTGCCCACAGGAACAGACAAAGCTCTTTTAGTCTCTTCTCTCCAAAAAGAAGGATATCACTTCTCTTCCTTCCCTCAAAGAATTATTTGGTGCTTCTCTTCAAAAACTACTGTGCATGTACAGGTGCTTTATTTAATACTTCCCTAGTCCAAACCCACTGTTTCTCTGGCTTGTTGCAGGCTGGAGCTGGAGTGGGTGGAGGGACTCCATTCTGTGAAGAGTTTTGATCTTCATTCAAGCCAAAAACTGCCAGAGAAGTTTAAGAATAAAAAGTAGGAAGGTCTTTAAAATCATAGCAAGAGTGATTCTTTCCTTTCACAGAAATGGCTAAACCATTTTTAGAAACAAACAAATTCTTTTTATTGGGAAGCAGAGTCCAAACCTGGAAAATATCTTCTCCAAGGTGAAAGTTTGATTTAGTTACATGAAACTGGAAAAGTGTTTCAGAACCCAGAACAGGAGCACCTGGAAAGCTTCAGCTCTGTTGCAGGCACTCCAGCTGCAGTGAAATATTGGATTGGGAGCATTTCCCCCATCCTTTCCCCTGCTTGCCAGTTGCCTGCAAAGAAATGCCCCTGGAGAAACCAACTTTTCTGTTGTAGTTTTCTTTCTGCTTTTCAGAGCTGTCCTGTCTCTGGAGAGTCCTTCATAAAACTGCAGAGAGCTGTTCTTCTGAAGCCCCTGTACCTGGGAAGTGCTCTGTGATCCTTCAAAGATGTTCCAAAATTATGAAGCAGAGACCGTACTCCAAGCTCTGCAAATAAATAAAACAAGACCTAATTTATTGGTGTGGTTTTTTATCTCCTCTTTTGCTCAGAATGACAAGCCAGAGAACCTTCCTCCATCAGTGGGATCTCATCAGCCAGAGGTATCCCAGCAGATCCAGACTCACCTCAGTTCTCAGGAACCCACTTGCACAGAGTTTGGAGGCCAAACTGATGAATCCAAGCCAGGAGGAGATGGGCAGCTTTTCTCTCCCAGCCAGAAGGATGCTCAGACCCTGCAGGACCTGGTTGAGTTGGCCAGGGAAGGACTTACCCTCACCCAGTGGAACCTTGACACTGGCCACGTTGAGGCAGCAGAGCAGCCAGGTGAGTTCTGGCAGCCTTGTGAGCCCTGGCCCTGGTTCCTCCAGCCCCACAGAGCCAGGCTTGCACTGGGGTAGGTCAAAGAGCCATGGTATTACCCACAGGTTGTTGGTGTTGATCCAAGAGCTGGTTTTGTGGGGACACATTTTCCTACCATAAGCTTTAGGTACAATCAACCTGGCATTTCTGAAATGATCCACAAATCCCAGCATTTAAGAGAACTCCTGAACAGTGGGTACTGAATTTTATTTTAAAATTCCCTTCAAGATAACAAATATTTTCTGCCAGGAGAGAGTCTGGACATGTTCAACAGCTGGGACAAAACCCTCCTCCCTGCTTATCTCGGGCCTACAAGAGAGCTGGAGAGGGACTTCTTACAAGGGCAGTGATAGGACAAGGGGGATTGGCTGCAGACTGAAGGAGGGTGTATTTAGATGAGATACTGGGAAGGAATTATCCCCTGTGAGGGTGGGCAGGCCCTGGCACAGGGTGCCCAGAAAAGCTGTGGCTGCATCATCCCGGGGAGTGTCGAAGGCCAGGTTGGACAGGGCTTGGAGCACCCTGGGCTGGTGGAAGGTGTCCCTGCCCATGGCAGGGGGTGGAACGGGATGAGCTTTAAGGTCCCTTCCAACCCAAACCATTCTGTGATTCCATAATTCTATCTGGACAGCCTGTCTGTCGTGTGCACTGTCTTTTCAGGTCTTGAGACAATCGTATAAGAAAGATTCATGAGAGGGATGATTTTATGTTGGACATGGATTACCCAAACCTGAAGTTTATCTGTACCTATACAGGTTTGAACAAAGCACCACACCTGGAATTCCTCTGTGGGCAGCTCTCTGGTGTCCCCAGTCACAGCTGCACATTTCAAGGTCACTCACACCCCTCAGAGTGGTCTGGCAGTCCAGCAGAATGTACTCTGTGTCCTGTTCACCTCCAAAAGAGACCATGGTTCCTAAGCTCACCTGTCTGCATTTAATATAATATTCCTCACTTCCCCTGCTAAACTGCAGGAAATGATCCCTGGGCCTGTGTATAAAGAACAGCGGAGTGGTGCTTGGGTACCCACAGCCTGTCACAACCCAGAGCCAAACACTCCCCAAAGGCACGAGGGAGAGGCTGAGCCTTCAGCCCAGCCAGGCTGGTTATAGCAGCTGTCACAGCCAGGATCCTGTTAGGAGTTCTTGGGTCCCTCTGGCTCCCAAAGAGTTGGGTGTGATTTGTGACATGCATTTTCTTCCCCAAGGAGAAGAACTGAGTCCCAGTGATCCTCCACAGAGTGGCTTTGTGCCCCCATCTGAAGAGAAGAGCCTCCTCAGGAGCAGCACTAAAAGAGTAAGGACAAGGCTTTTTTTCCACTTTTTATGTATTTCCTTATAGCAATAAAAAGGAAGATGTTGCATTTGTGCAATTCTTACAAGTGTGGGATATTTCCCATTCCTTTCTGTGGAAAGAAAGAGGTGCTTATGGTTCACAGTGGGTGAGGGCACCTGGGGTTTTTCAATACTGATGCCTTGTGATAGTGCTTTCATATTGTGCTTGTAGGATTAAGATACTTCTAAAGGGAGACAATTTCTTGAGGTGGGACTGAGCATCCCAGCTGCTTGGTACAGAAACTCTAGATATTCTTTGCGGATATTAAAAAATAATCCTTAGCAGCAAAAAAGTCTTGTGTTGTTTTCTAAGTCTATTAAACCAGAGGCCTTTAGCAACCCAGAAACTGTTCTGACATTCTTGTTGAAGCTCAGCTGCTCCCAGGAAAACCAGTCTATGATCATTTTCTCAGGTTCAGTGTGGGTCCATGATAGTTTTCCTGAGCAAATGAAATGTTGCTGGAAGAGCTGGAGAGATCTGTGCTTTAGATGAGCACAGAGAGAGTGTAACCCTGTAGAGCAAATGCATCCAGTGCATTGGGGACACATCCCCCCATGCTGAAGACCCTTGGTCACACTGGTGGGGTCCAGTCTTGCCATCCTCCTCAGCAGGAGAGAATGCCCTGCTGTGTTCTCCAGCAGCAGCACACACCCATTTGGGGCTGTCTTTGGGCCAATCTCTTTGCCTTGCACAGAGAAGGGAGCAGCCAGGAGGTTTCTGGCCTGGTTTAACTTCTCCTCCCTTGGTTGGTAATTTTAGCACCAGCAGGAAGGCTGTTCTGGGCCCACTGCCCGGAATGTACCGTCAGAGGGCTGTGTGTGCTGGCTCCCCAGGAACTGCCTTGCAGGTGTCCCACCTGCCAAGAATAAGAAAGCAAGGGACATCAGATTAGTTTCCAGACTGAGTTTCCTGTCTTCCCTTCAGAGACCAGTCCACACCAGTGCCACGACACGCAGAGTGCTCCCCATCCCACCTGTGAAGGCTGGAAGGGCCGTTCTGGTGTGTGCTGCTCGTTACTGTTGGCAAGGCTGGCTTTCCACAGCCCACTGCTAGTGCAGGAACCTGCTAATCAAACCAGGAGCTGTGTTGTTCCAGGTGGAGCTGCATCTGCTGCAGATGCTCCCTGGAATAAAACTTGGCACTTCCTCCTCTCTGTGGTAGGTTTGAAAAGCACAGAATCACTGATTAGGGTGATTCAACCATCAACTGGTTTCTGCTTACAGTCAGGCACCCAGCCGTGAGCTGAGGGTGTTTCACCCTTCCCTCAAACACTGGCCACCCTCAGAGCTGCAACATTTGGAGGGATCTGAGTCTTCAGGTGGTTACTTGGGGTTTGTTTTGGGAGTGGCTCCAGAGCAGCTCCAGAGTGTTCATCCTGGCTGTCTTTGGCAGCATACCCCAAGCACCACCATAACCACTCAAAGGTGGCTCAGTCAACCAGCCTGCCCCAAAATGCCAGCAGGAGGTTCTGCAGTGATAGTAGAAGTGAAATAGAGTGGAATTTTCAAATGGTATGTCAGTAACTGGATGCCTGTGTTAGTTTTATTCTGTGGGGGCCCCTTGGTGCAGAGCTGCTTGTCCCAGAGAGGGAAAGGCTCAGTTCCCCAGCCCTGAGTCATCCTCTCTCCTCTTGCCCTAATTATAGTGAATTGAGTTCAAGTCTGTTAAAGTGGAAATTACAGTTTCCTAAAAGTGTGGTGGGAGGCAGCAGATGAAGAGGCAGCTATAGGCTGTGGCTAGACCACATCAGGAAATGGTGTGGGGAAGATCTGAGGGTGATAATGTGCTGCCATACAAGTACAGCAGAATGTAACATCTATTTACCCTTCACAATGGACAGAGGGGAAAAGGTGGAGGAAAACAAAACCAGGAATGTCTCTTTGTCCCATTGAAGACCTGAAGTTCATAAACCTGATGATTATCTTCAGGAGGCAGAGGTGGTGTGACCAGGCTGGGGCCCAAGCACAGCAGTGCTGATAAACTGGGTGATTCCTTTATTTTTCAGGGAAAAAAAGTGTTTGCCAGCTGTAACCTAACATCTGTCTGTGTGCTCCTTCTGTGTCCTAGTCCTCTCTCAGGCTGCTGGCTGAAGATTTCAGAGCAATGGTCAACAACCCTCAGCTGAGTGATGTGCAGTTCCAGGTGGACTCTGGGGAGGTGCTCTATGCCCACCTGTTCGTGCTGTACGCGCGGTGCCCGCAGGCAGCTCAGGCTGTAAGTGCTGCTGCCACTCCTTCAGCACAGCTCCCACAGCTCCCAGTGCTCCACAGCCAGCACAGAGCACTGCTGGGCACAGTGGCAAAGTGGGACCAGCAGTGGTTTATCAGCTTAGCACACCAGAACAAATCCTGACAAAGTGGTGGGAGATGGGGTGCTTTATCTGGGGAGGCTTTGGGAAGCCAAGGAGCCCTCCTTGCATTCCACCCCTGAGCAGTGGGGGAAGCTTCCCAAGTGCTCTTTGTCCTGCCTTGTCCATCTTGGTGTGTCCTGCCTGTCACCCAGGCTGGGAAGGGTGTGCAGGGAGTAGGAAAATTCTGGGGAAAACTTTAAAATAACCTACTCAGAGGTTTTTGCCCCTCTTGCTTTGAAGGCATCTGCACTGACTGTGCTTTTTGCAAGGCTAGTGAAGGAGTGCTTATGTTCCCCGAGCATTTTAGGTTGAATAGCTCCCAGCCTGCTCCTGTGCAGCTTCCAGGTGGGATGGTGAGCCTGACATCTGAGCTCTGCCCTGTCAGGAAGTGCCCCCAGTCTGTACAGGAGCTCCCTGGCAAAGGCAGCATTCCTTGAAGCTGCCCTTTGGGAAGTTCAGTTCTGTCCTCATGTATTGGCAGTAGTTGCCACCCAAGGTGACTCAAGGAGCATTTCTAAGGGCTCCATGAAAGTTCAGGGAGGGGAAGCAATTTCATATTTGCCATCCAGCAGTCTTTGTAGGAATTTTTTAAGGGGTCTTCACAGCTATTACCAAATGTGTGTGTGACCACAAACCAAAACTATTGGGTTAGCCATGTTCTCTTATTATTTTTCTGCAATTCTGGCTTCAGCATTCCCATCCACTGTTTTCCTGGGCAGGAATGATGTGTGTGGGCAGAGCTGTGGGATTTGCCCCGTGCTGTATTTTTGATACCTGCAGAGGATTGTTTTCCTCTTAAGTCCCCACCTGCAGAGCAGCATTTCATGCTTATTTTCTGGATAGGTGAGGGAGTGCTCTTCCTTGACGGAGATTTTGGGTAATAAGGAGACAGTAATTACTCAGAGATAACTTTGGAGCTCATGTTTTCTGTTGCAGGGGGTCCCTTAACTTTAGAGAGAGTTTCAGGTAACACAATATGTGACTTGGCTGCCAAGGGAGTGAGACCTTACTGAGCTGGAGATGCATTTTGGCCAAAACCTGAGGTTAGGCTGGGCACACACACATAATGGTCCAGTCAGAGGAGGAGTTCTTTGTGTGGTGTCTGCTTTGCTGGGAGAACCAGAGCTTGGGCAGGGCATCAAGGGTAGGTAAATGCAAAACAGACCAGATGAAGCACAGCCATTGAAGGGATGTAGATAACTCTGGAAATTCTGCTCTGGGAAGTAATTTGATTCCAAAACTAAGTGCAGAACTCAAAGACCACCTTTTATATGTGTGACCAAAACAAGTAGTTAAAGTGCATCAAAGCTGACAGCCATGGGGTGAGGAAGGACAACTGCACAACTGCTCCTCTTGGCTTCCCTCTGGGGCACTGGGTTCTGGTCCCAAGGCAGGGCAGGGGTGAGTGAAAGGAGTGAGCTGGTAGGAGCAAGGATGGATGAATGCTGGTGTTGCTGTTGTTTGGATGGCAAACAGGCTTTGCTGTGCTCTGCCCCAGGTGCACAGCCAGGGGTTCGTGGTGGAGGAGGACGGGGCTGCTCCGACGCGCCGGGTGCTGCTGAGCGACGTGGGGGCCGAGGCCGTGGCTGCCTTCCTGCAGTACCTCTATGCTGCTGACCCCCACTGCCCTGCTGGGCTGCAGCCCCAGCTCAGGGCTCTGGCTGCCAGGTCTGTGTCGTGGGCATGCTCTGGGTCCCCTCGTGCTTTCAGCCACATGGACTCCCATTTCACAGTCACAGGATGTGCCGAGGTGGGAGGGATCATCCAGCCCAACCCTCAGCCCTGCATAGGCCCATCCCCCAGAGTCACCCCCTGTGCCCCAGAGCATCATCCAAACCCTCCTGGAGCTCTGGCAGCCTCGGGGCTGTGCCCACTGCCCTGGGGAGCCTGGGCAGTGCCCACCACCACCTTTCCCTGATACCCACCCTGACCCTGCCCTGGCACAGCTCCAGCCCTTCCCTGGGTGCTGTCCCTGGTCCCCACAGAGCAGAGATCAGTGCCTGCCCCTCCTCTGCCCCTCCCCAGGAAGTTGTGGCTGCAATGAGATCTCCCCTCAGTCTCCTCTCCTCCAGGCTGAGTTTGATATCTTCCATTGCAGTTTTAGTGGCTTACAAATCCCACAGCCCTCTGATACATCTTAAATGAAACTTACACATAAGAACATCCTGCCCTCCTCTTTTCCATGAGTCTCTCTTGCAGCTGTACCTGTGTGAGAGTTTCTATGTTCAGTACATGCTCATCAGACTTTGGCCAAGAGTTTTGCCTCAGGATGTGCATTGACAGCTGAAATAGCTGTCTTGCCAAAATGGATGTAGAGAGGTGCCCTAGTGCTCCACAAAGCCATTCAGCTGGCACATGGCAGACATTGTCCAGCCCCAGCCATGCCACAGGGCTCTTCCACTGCCAGTGGCAAAGGGGTTTTAGGGAAGTCATGTAGCTGGTCAGTCTCAAACACAAAAAAGAATGTGCCTGATGCTTTCATGTGAGTGACACCTGGAAAAGGGGATTATGAATGTTAGGAGTATCCTGGATCTTGTACATCTTAGGAAAGAGGCATCCTCCTGCAAATTCCTTACAAGGCTCACAGGAGTCATCAGGCAGGCAAATGGGGAAGAAACACTGGAGGAGGAAATACTAATGTTGCTGTTGTGTCCTGGCAGGTTTGGTGTCAGGGAACTGATGGCAGAGTGTGAAAACAACACCAGAGAGAGTCAAGTGTCTCCTGGAGTGGATTCAGAAGATGATCTTCTCTCTGTGAGGGATGAAGAGGATTGTGAGGACAGAGCTGAGAACTTCCAAGATCTCCTGAAGTCAGTGTGGGCGGGTGAAGATGAGGAAGAAGAAGCTATGCTGGCCCCTGAATGCCAGAAGGAAGAAGACAGAGGGGTGAGTGAACAGGAGCTGGAGGAGATCTATGAGTTCGCTGCAACTCAGAGAAGGATGGCTCGAAGTGAAGCAGAGGGGAGCAGGGGAACAGACTGCAGCATCTGCAGTGACACTGAGACAGCCCAGGGTACCAACCAGCAACCTGAGGAGGAAGAGGTAAAGAGACCTGAACCTGCTTCAGCAAGCAGCAGATTCAAAGTTCTGAGGGATGGCAACGATGTGGAAAGATCTAAATGTGACTCGTCTGCACAAGAAGAGAAAATGCAGAACATAAATAGATGCAAGAGCATGAACCATCCACAGACCACCACTGTGCCTCCCCACTGTGAACCTCAAAAATGGGATGGAGCATCCCATGGTGCTAATGAAGGAGAGGCTGCTAATGGGTGTGAAGGTGTGGGGGATTCTAAGTCATCTTGGGTCTCACATGCCAAGGCAGATCACTGTGAAAAGCAGTTTCCTGTTTTCCAGGGTGCTACTAATACAAATGACAGTTACGAACACTTGTTTGCTGCCTCTCAGGGGGATCACTGTGAGCCTTCCCCCATGGAAGGAGTTATCAAAGAATCAGGAAAGTCCCCTAGTGAAAAACATGTTGATCTTAATGATTCACTTCTGTTCAGCAAGTCCCAGAAAGACCACTCACCCTGCAGGAATAGTTTGTGTGGGAGTCCAACTCCCAAACCTTGTGTGTCTCTTTTTCCTGCTGTTGGTTCTTCGCCTGCATCTCCAGAATTAGAGGGAGAGTTTGCCAGAGAACATTTGTCAACACCAAAGCCAAACAAAAAGGAAAAATCACCCCTGTTTGATGAAACAGACTCCCAGAAAGCCAAGGAGCTGGATGCTGCATCAAGCAACAAGAACATAATTTCTCTAGCAGAGCTTCCTCACAGTGATTTAAACCAGCAGACACATGTCCCAGTGTGGTCATCACCAGGCAGGACTCAGGATGCTGCAGCTCAGGGAAACAGGAAAGGTGATGTTATTGTTTTATCTTCTGATGATGAAGTGGAGTTACAACAAGACAAGGAGTCACCTGAGTCCAGCCCTGCTCTGAAGAAAAGGAAAATCCTTGGCCAGCTGGAGGGTACAGACACAGAACAAGGTCCTGAGGCACCAAAACCTGAACAGAACTCATCAGTCCCTAAAGCAGAGCAGTCAGCCCAGGTCTCATGTGGCATTACAGACACGGTGCATGTCAGTAAAGATGTAAAGGTGTCCCCAGAATTGCCTCTCAGCAGGCAAACATTTGCTTGTACAGAGAGCAAACAGAGTCCAAACGTGAGCCCTGGGAAAAGGCTGAGCCATGAAGTGTCTTCAGACACAGACAGCTCCTGGCTCGTGCCAGCCACACCAGATCTGGGCAAAAACAGGAGCTTCTCAACACAGACTCATGTCACAAGTATTAATTCTGTAAAGAGTCCAAGATCTAAACTCAGCAGGAAGAACTTAGCAGCAGGTAATAGTAACCATGAAACGACTGGAAATTTAAAAACAGTCCATGGAACAACATTGTCAGACAAACCTTTGCCTGTGGAGAACTCAGTCCCTGAAGGGAGCCCACCCAGTAGCCCAGCAGCAGGATCCCTTTCCAAGAGCTCTCCCCCAGTTTCTCCAGTGGATCCAGTTCTCCTCTCTCCTGGCCACACCAACACAAAAGGTTTATCTAAACCTGTGCCACCGTGCCACAAGCAGCCACTAGGGGATAAACCAAACATCAGTGTGGTTGAGGTTGAGGACAGTGACAGGGAAGTGAGCTTGCCTTCTCTGGGGAGCAGCGTCCTGCTTTGTGAGGAGCCCCCAATCCCCACTGATGACTGCTGGCAGGTGGAGTGTCTGTCACCAGTCAGGGGGGACAGCCATGTCAGCTGTGCAGAGACCAGCACGGGCAGCAGCCCCAGCCCTGGCTCCTGGCAGGACCAGTGGGAGAGCCCAGTCCCCACAGAGGGCATTAAGGGCAGCACCCCTCTCCAAGGGGCTCCTGCTGGCAGGAGAACAGCTTTGCTCTGCCCTGAGAGGAGCCCTATTGAGGCCTGTGCATCGGTGGGCAGCAGACCCAGTTACCTGAACTCCAAAATCTGGGACGACTGGAATGGAGAAGAGAAGGAAGATGAGTCTCCAGAGATCCTTCCTCTGTCTCAGAGGTTGGCAGCTGCAGATGGTGCCTGTCAGATAGATCCTGTCAAGACTCCTGGTGAGAACTTATATTCATATTGGATTTATGGGACTAGTTAAAACTGTGTTTAAGTGCTTATCTAACCTGTGGTTCACTTAATACGTTGGAAGGGTCTTTGGGCCTTTTGATCTGCAGCAGTTGGCAGGACCAGGCACAAAGAAGGTGCAGGCATTTGCTGTGAGAGAGAGCCTGAATAAATGTGGGATCCCTGGAGCGTAGCCACTTGTGTTTTGTTCCCACCAGTCCCTTGGTGGTGACAGTACCCCTTGCAGGAGCTTGTGGGCACCTGGAGAGGAAAACCCAACCAGAACAGAACAAAACACAGGCTTCAGCCTGCATGCCAGTGGATGTTGGCTCCCTGGAGTAGTGGCTGCTCTGTGCACTCCTGCTTTTCACACAGCCACGCAGCAAAGCAAAGCTCTTGCACCCTGCAAAGCTCCACAGGTGCACTGCTGCCTCCTGCTGCCTCCTCCTTGCTGGATCTGGGCCCCTGTGAGAGACCTCTGCATGCCCAGCACATGTCCCTGCCTGCTTCTTTCCATGTGAGACCAGTAACTGATGTCTAAATAAGTATCTAATTAAATGTATTATTAATGATGCCATACTAAGGGATTAGCCTAACGGGTGTTTACAACGTGATGTGTGGGACTGACTGTGCTTCACAGCAAACTGGTGTCATTAAATCAGGGTCTAACTCCAAACCCCCACAGCTTGATTTGCTCTATTTTTTCAGCATTATTATGAAATTTCCTTCTTAGGAGAAGAACCACTGCACAGAACTCAGTAAACATGGGTTTTAACTGTGTTTTTAAACTGTGGCTTCATTTTCAGGTGTGACATATGTCCCAAATTAAGCTGTTTCTGATGTAAATTCAATAAAACCCAAGCATCCCAGTTTACAGAAGTTCAGTCCAATATGAAGCTGAGTAGTAACTAAAACAGCTTATGAGAAAGCAGTTGTTATTAAATAATTACTATATATTAGCTTCCTGCCACTAAGAGGGGAAGTTACCTGCCGTTTTAAGTTCTTTCTCTATTAATTCTGACCATGGTCACTTCAATCTGCTGCAGAACCTTCCTGTCAGGAGGAGGGCAGGTCTCCCAGCACTCCAGTGACCCCCATGCCAGCTTATTCCATCATGGAGACCCCACAGCTGAAGAAGGAGTTGAGCAGGTGAGTGTCACCTCCAGCAGTGCAGCTCTGTAGAGCAGGAACATGCTGGCAGGGGGTGTGGAAGAAGGTGAGCTGTGGTGCAGCTCCATCCAGTGCTTTCTGAGGTCACATCACCCTTTCCCAGCTGCGCTTCCTGGCCTGAGCCTCACCCTGAGCTGTCACAGTGGAAGGTGCAGCGTTGTTGTAACCCAAACTCCTGCCTTTGTCTTTCAGATTCGGAGTTCGTGCTCTCCCCAAACGCCAGATGGTGTTGAAGCTGAAGGAGATATTCCAGTACACTCACCGGGACGTGGACTCGGACTTTGAGGATGAAATCCCCTATTCCCAGCCTCTCCCACAGACATCCCCAGCCAAAAGGGCCAGGCAGCCCAAGGCAGGGAAGGGTGCCGGTGCCTCCAGGGCTGTGGGCAGGAGGAAACAGGTTGGCACGGCTTCTTCAGGGCTCCCTGTGGATAAAGCTGGTGAAGGATCCCATGGGAAGGGCTGTGCAGCACCCAAGGAGGGAACTAAAGTGACACATCACCCAGAAGGAGCCAAAGAGCAGCAAAGGCCATCTGTTCCTCCAGAGGGAGGGTCCCTGGCAGCTGATGGTGAGGAACCGATGCCCTCGGCATCCCAGGAGTCAGCAGCTTCTTCAGGGGATGGAAGTGACATCTCTTTTGGATCACAGAGGTGAGAGAACAAATCCCAGCAAAACACTCAATGGGGCAGGACGAGATGAAGTGGGAATGAGGCAGAGAGAGGTGAGTGTCCAAGTGGCTGCAGTGGCCCTGCCACCTCAGTGGGTGTGTCATTTGGAGCTCAGCACACTCCTCCAAAAGGAACAGCCTTTGGATTTTCAGTCTAATTCCCACAGAGCTACTCTCAGAACATAAAAGGGGTTGTGGCTGTGTGTGGGCAAGGCCCAACACTGGCCTGCCTGGTCTGTGAGTTAGCAACAAGGAACACTTGGATGGCACAGCTTGCCTTGGCAGAGCCCAACACAGTGTGGGTCAGGAGCCTGGAATGCCAGACAGCTCCAGGCTGGGGGAGCGGGGCCAGCGCTGTCACAGCTGGGATGGGCAAGTTTGCAGACCCCCTGCCATGCTCTGCCTCCCTGATTTTGTGAGTGCCGGTAAGGGAGAGACCGCAATCCTGCAGAGGGAAATCCCAGGGCTTCAGCATCAGGGATTTGGGGAACTCTGGTCCTGTCCTTGATGGCCTGTTCTTTCCTTGACCTCTGGTCTGTTTGCTCCTGCTTTTAGTTCTTTCGTGAATGGATTTGAAGCCTGTGCTTTTGCATCTGAGGAGGAGGAGGAAGAGGAGTTTCCCGCATCTCAAGCAGCAGCTCGGGAGGAAGAGAAGCTGGAGGCAGTGAGGTGCTACATCCGCTCCAACACAGCCCTGTACAACAGGATTCTCTTCTATGAGCCACTTGAGCTGGCAGATCTGCACACAGAGCTCAAACAGAACGGCATCAGAATTTCCAAGGCAAAGCTGCTGAACTTCTTGGATGCTCAGTGTATCACAGTTACCATGGCCCGAGCTCGGAAAGAGCAGAGACAGCAAAGACAAGAGAAGAAAAAGCAGAGGAGGCGATGCCGAGTGAAGCCCGCTCCATCCTGACAGTCCTGGCCGTGCAGGCCTTGCTGCTGAGCTGGAAACACCCTTCCCAGCTGGTGCTCCACAGCAGGGGATGGTGGGAATACCACTCCTCCTCGTGCCCTGCTCCCAGAGCACATCCCAGAGAACGGGGCTGAGCTGTGCTCCCCTTCCCAGCCCTCTGCTCCCAGGGCACTGACCCCTCCATCGCTGGCCTGCCCTCAGCACACAGCTCACCTCGAGCCTCTTTCTCCACTCATTTTCTTCCTGTGCCTTTTCTTTTTATTTTTCCAACAGGTTTTAGGTCCCCGACTTTCCTTCGTGCTGGTGCTTCCCTCAGTGATGCTTGCCAAGATCTTTCCCTGGCCTTGGGATGTGAAGTGCTTCCCCTCTCAAAGCAGTGCCTGTTTGGGCCCAGGGACTTCCATCTTCATTTCTCCAGCACACTTTGCCCTGCTGATTGTGAAGACAGGGAGTGCTGTAGAAATACAAATGAGGCCTTTTTTCTGTCTGTGGTTCACATTCCAGTCTTTACTAAACTTTCTAAATGTGTGTTTCTAAAACAGCTGCAGAGCAGTGGAGGTGTCTTGTTTTGGCCTCTTTGGGATGACTCCCCAAAGCACCTCTGACACCCAGTGTCATGGGAAAGCCCTTTAGATTGGAACATTCAGTGGGGTGTGTCCATTTTCAGGCTGGGTCTGGCTTAAAATCCCTTCTGCTCCATCCCCTGAGCACCCTTGGACCTTGGTGTGGCCTGAGTGTGTGCCTGGCAGAGAAGTCTTGAATGCAAGATTACAGTGCTCACTGGATCTTCAGCACTTTATACATCCTGACCTAAACCTGCTTCTCTGCTCAGTCCCGTCTCCAAACTGCACTGATCCCCGCTGGAAACTGTCTGGGACTCTTGGGGAAGTCTTGGACCCTAAATTGTTTTGGTTTATATATCTGTTTTCACAACATCAGCTGATTTCCTTCTCTTCTGGCACTTGGGAGGGTGCAAACACTCACTGAACACAATGGACACAACATTTCACAAAAAGAAGCCAGATTTCTAAATGTATTTATATGCTTGGAACATAAAATTTTATTTTTTATTTTTGATAAAGTATATCTTCAGTTTTGACTTCTGTTCTACACAATAAACAATCAGTAAGGTCCTAATTCTAAACTCTTTAAGGAATACCCTGTAACAGACTTCAGGGGAGTTCTAAACAGCAAGTTCCTAATTCTAAACCCTGAGTAACCTCCTATAACAGACTTTGGGGACAGGAGGTGCTAAACAGCAACCATAAGGTGTTAATTATAAAGTCTAGGTACCATTCTCTAACAGATTTAGGGAGGGGGTCTAAACAGCATTACCAACCCCACAGCCCCAGGTGGGTCCCGAGCCTAGGTCCGACTCTCCAAACTCTGCTTTGGTGCCCTCTCGGTACTTTTCTCTCCTCACAAACCCCGTTTCCATCGTGCCTTGTTCCCCGGGCCTCTGAGGCAAAGGGGCCTGTGGGGACACCGTGAGGGGGCTCGGCCGGGCACGGGAGGGACCCGGGGCCGTGGGGAAAGGGGACTATGGGGAAAGGGCTCAGGAACTGTGGGGAAAGGGCCATGGGGAAAGGGCCGGTCCTGGGACTGAGGGAAAGGGGCCATGGGGAAGAGGCCGGACCTGGGACTGAGGGAAAGGGGACTGTGGGGAAAGGGCTGGTCCTGGGACTGAGGGGAAGGGGCCGTGGGGAAGGGGCCGGACCTGGGACTGAGGGAAAGGGGACTGTGGGGAAAGGGCTGGTCCTGGGACTGAGGGGAAGGGGCCGTGGGGAAGGGGCCGGTCCCGCAGCCCCCTCAGCGACGCCGCCATTTTGGGCACCGTTGGGCGGTACCGGCGGGGGCGGGGCCTGGGGGCGGCGGG
>WBMV01007805.1:198443-208694 GCA_013396655.1 Campylorhamphus procurvoides
CGAGCCGGGCCCGGCCGTGTCAGCCCTCCCCGGGCCCTGCCCTGTGTCCCCGGCCTTGAGGGTGTCAGCCTTGCCCTGTGTCCTGTCCCCTGCTCGGCTGCTCTGGGGGTGCCCGGGACTGCAGAGCTGTGCGAAGGGGTCACCTGGCTCTCCTTGGCCCCACCGAGCTAAGACAAGAGCCTGGAGGGCGAAGGCCTCTGAGACCTCTTGTCCCTGTCTGTCCGCTGTTGGGTGAAACAAACGTGCTGTTCAAGGCTCGGCACTTAGAGCCAGCACTGCATTACACACATCAGCCCCCCGTGCCTGTCACTGGCCCCTCTTGGCACGCCCCGGGCACAGCTGGCAGCGCGCTGGGACAGGCAGGGCTAGCACTGGCTCTCCCCAGAGCAAAGACTGGTTGATGCACTCATGGGTATCTGTCACACTGTGCTCTTTCTTACCCTGGAGTGACTGTCCCTTGGCTGTTCCCATAGCCAAGGTGAGAAAATAGGTTCCTGACGTGCTGCCTGACACAAAAGCCACCACCAAAGGACAGAACTGTGAGGGTCTGTGAGCTCACAGGAGCTTCCCCCAGTCAGTTTGCTGAGGTGCTGGGCTGCAGCTATGGGGGACAGAAGTAGCATTTGTGTGGGCACTGCTAGAAGTGCCTTAGACTTGAATTATTGCCTAAATTTAGCCTGTGTCCAAATGAAATCTTAAACCTACCTGGGATCAGGTAAGGTAGTAATTTATTCTGTGAAGCTCCGTTTCCAGCAGCAATGCCCAATTCCTCCCCAGAGGGAGGAGGAGACATGAGTCTCTCTTTCTGGGATTGCCAGGTAACCTCTGAGGTGATTCCAGCCCTGGGGCTGGGGTTTGTCTCCACTGCAGCCGTGCTCAGGTGGCTCCAGCTCTGCATGTGGGGAAATGCCTTGAAATTGCACAAAAGTTAAACAGCAAACCTGAACTCTGTACTGCCTGGGTGTTTGTAAGTTATTGAACCTCTCCCAAGGTGCCCAAGCAACTCTGAGGCTTCCAGTCCTGCTTCCCTGCAGCAGTGGTGTCTGCTTCCTTCAAAAAGCAGGGGATTATTGGGATTAAGTGTCTTCCTACCCTGAGAAGAGCAGATGTGCATCTGGGATGTGAATCTTGCTGGGGAGGTGGGCGTGGGGGCAAAGTAATTGCTGTCTGGATGTTTTCTTAGAGGGTTTGAAGGCTGTCATTGGGAAAGAAATGTTTGGAATGCTGAGGTGTCCTGTGTGGAGTCTCCTCCCCACTCTGCAGCCCTGCTGTCCCCACTCAGCTTTGATTGGAGTTGGATTTCTCCCAGGCAGGCTGCTGTCCGGGCGCTGGGAAGGTGTGTGTTTACCCTGAACATCAGCNATAAATCCGGGCCGGCCGTGAGGGGCCTTTGTGTGGTGCGGCGGGCGGTGAGTGCGGGGCGTCTCCATGGCAACGGGGGGGGGCGGGCCTGGCCGTGAGGGACCCCCGGCTCTGAGGGACCCCCGGGAAGGACCGCCGGCTCTGTGGGGCCGGGTGGGACGGGGAGCGGGGCGGGGAGACACACTGGGCCGGTAAACCCGCCCGGACCGCCTCGGGGCCTNCTGTGCTCTTTCTTACCCTGGAGTGACTGTCCCTTGGCTGTTCCCATAGCCAAGGTGAGAAAATAGGTTCCTGACGTGCTGCCTGACACAAAAGCCACCACCAAAGGACAGAACTGTGAGGGTCTGTGAGCTCACAGGAGCTTCCCCCAGTCAGTTTGCTGAGGTGCTGGGCTGCAGCTATGGGGGACAGAAGTAGCATTTGTGTGGGCACTGCTAGAAGTGCCTTAGACTTGAATTATTGCCTAAATTTAGCCTGTGTCCAAATGAAATCTTAAACCTACCTGGGATCAGGTAAGGTAGTAATTTATTCTGTGAAGCTCCGTTTCCAGCAGCAATGCCCAATTCCTCCCCAGAGGGAGGAGGAGACATGAGTCTCTCTTTCTGGGATTGCCAGGTAACGTCTGAGGTGATTCCAGCCCTGGGGCTGGGGTTTGTCTCCACTGCAGCCGTGCTCAGGTGGCTCCAGCTCTGCATGTGGGGAAATGCCTTGAAATTGCACAAAAGTTAAACAGCAAACCTGAACTCTGTACTGCCTGGGTGTTTGTAAGTTATTGAACCTCTCCCAAGGTGCCCAAGCAACTCTGAGGCTTCCAGTCCTGCTTCCCTGCAGCAGTGGTGTCTGCTTCCTTCAAAAAGCAGGGGATTATTGGGATTAAGTGTCTTCCTACCCTGAGAAGAGCAGATGTGCATCTGGGATGTGAATCTTGCTGGGGAGGTGGGCGTGGGGGCAAAGTAATTGCTGTCTGGATGTTTTCTTAGAGGGTTTGAAGGCTGTCATTGGGAAAGAAATGTTTGGAATGCTGAGGTGTCCTGTGTGGAGTCTCCTCCCCACTCTGCAGCCCTGCTGTCCCCACTCAGCTTTGATTGGAGTTGGATTTCTCCCAGGCAGGCTGCTGTCCGGGCACTGGGAAGGTGTGTGTTTACTCTGAACATCAGCCAGGCCCTGGATGAGCAGAGCTCCCTGCAGCAAATGAAATGACATTCCAGCCTCTGCAGAGGAGGTGGGCAGCTCCCCGAGCCTCCTCCTTGGCGTGTGGAGGAGTGGAGCATCCTGAGAGCCCAGGGCTGTGACCAGGGACTCGGGCTTGCCACGTTTTGAGTAAAAGCAATGACTGTGACTTCCCTCCCTCCCAGCTCTCGTGCAGCAGCCTGACAGTGCAGAGGCCTGGCTTGGTTTGTGCTGACATGTCTCTCGAATTCATGGCTCGTAGGGGAGGTGTCTGTACTAGAAACTGTATCGGGAAAAATCTGAGCTTCCCTCTTTTCCTGCACGTGTTGTGCCCTTGCCTGGGGCTACAGGGACTGCTGTCATCACTGCACTGCCTACTGTGTGGAGGGGAACGTGTCAGGCTGAGCCTCCTGAGCACAGGAGACAAGCCTGAGAGTGCATCAAAGCCCCTGAATGCCTCTCTGTGTGCTCAGCCCTGCGGCAGTCAGTGTTCCTGGGACAGTCATTCACCATGCCCCTCAGCTGTGCTTCTACAGCACTGGTAGCAGGGTTGGCTAAAGGCTCCTGAGACCCCATCAGGGCCCCTGTGTGACAGGGAGAGCCAAGTTCTCCTGTAGGTGAGCACTGTTGAGCACCAGAGTGCTCAGGGTGTGGGAGTGGAGGCTGAGGAGTGAGCAGAGGTGTCTTGTATGATGCTGATCTCAGGGCCATCCAGAGCTGCTGTTAATGGCTGGTTTCTGAGGCCTGATCTGGTGTGTTCCTTTGGGTTGGATTTGGTGTCAGTTGAAGAGCTCTGTAGCTCTGCTTTTACCTGCTGTTTGTACCAGGGGCTATTGCAGGCATGTGGAGACAGCACACCCTACCTCCAGGACTCTGGCTTTCTGGGAATATGAGATAAACTGGAACTAGTTTGTCTGGTTTCCTTTTGGAATCTGCATCTCTTGAGAAGCTCCTTCTGCTCAGAGAGCAGCCCAGGAAAGGCAGAGCAGTGAATTCTGCCCCTGGTTTGGAAGTTCCTGTATTCTGTCACAGGGAGCCTTCTTGTTTCCCCTGTGCACTGCCTGACTTCAGAGCTCAGCTGCCATAATTCCCTGCTGATTTCTTCCAGGGAAGCTCTGCACTGCTGTGGAAGTGTAGCTTGTTCTTCCTGAGTCAAGGGGAGGTGCTTCCCCTTCCTGTTACTCTGCTCTGAGAGCACGTTGGGGGCACCAGGAGGAAGCTGCTTTGCTTGCTCAGGGTTTCGGGGCAGATTCCCAGTGTGGAGGTCTCATCTTCAGCCAGGAGAAACCAAGTGCAGGCAGCTGGCTGTGGTGTAGGTCTCTGGGGTTAATATTTTGTGAAGTGGGTGTCAGTATTGAGGTCCACCTGGGGTGGCTGAACTGAACAGGATGTGCTTCCTTGGGAGTGCCTGGTGGGGATGGCTGGTGGCTGTTCCTCACCCCCTGCCTGGTGGGGCAGCCATTTCACACCCATCCCTTTGCCAAGGCAGCTTCCCCAACACCCCCTCTCTGACCTTGCCTTCCAGGCTGATCCCCAGCTCTGAGCAGCAATGCCATCAGCCGTGGAGGGCCCCGAGGGGGGAGAGGAAGGGGATGTCCTGCGCTATGAGGAGACAGAGGACAACAATGTCAGGTGAGTCCTGTCCTACCTACACCACGGCACAGACACAGCCTTGGGCAGGGCAGGAGCCCTCCCAGGTAAAGGAGTGATCCTTTAGAAGAAGTGAGAGACACCAACAGATGATTAATCAACTACATGTGCAGTAAAATATGTTTAATTTTACTAATGGAAGGAGCAACTGGCAGGGCTGACAACACAGGTATTTTTTTAGTCACCACTATCAGTGACATTTCACAACCACTTTGACCATTTGGCAGTTGTGTTTCTGCCTTCCTGGCCAAGGGAGCTGTTTTTCCATGGCTTGTTAGGCAGGCTTACGTGATAGCAGCTTCTTGTTTTGAAAGATGACTCTAGAGGTGAACCCCCCTCTGAGGAGCTGCCTCTCTTGCTTTGCAGAATAACCACAGGTCTAGGCAAGAATACTTTGTAGGAGGTTAGTTCCAAAATCAAACTCACACACATGGTCTAAAAGCCACAGATTCAGACCTGGAAAAAGGGAAGGATGAATAGGGTGCTTCCCAGAAGACCTAGGGAGGCTGGTTGACTTCTTTGACTTGACAGGCTCAGCTTTCTGAGTAGTTAATGCTTCTTGGTTCTCCTGACACACTCAGTGGGTCTGGGGTGTCCAAAGTCTCTCTTCCAGCCAACACAAATGTGCTGCCTGTAACAAAGCAGTGATAAAACCATAAGGTGCACTTTGGCATGATTTGAGTGAGTGTATGTATTGTACCAACCTCCAGGTAAGTGCAGTGGCTGTCACCACAAATCATAGATTTTAATGGGGTTTTTTGTAGAAAGACACCTTGTAGACACCTGCAAAACCAGTGTAATTCAGGAAAATAAACTTTTTAAGTGTGTTCTTGCCCTGTTTTGCCATTCAGCTCTCATCTCTTGTGCAACAGTTGATACCCAAGCTGGGAAAGCTGGGGACCTGCCTGTGCATCGATCTGCTCCCTCCTAAGCTGTTCTCCAGAGTGACTGGAGGTTGGCACCAAGGCTCCTGTGCCCTTCAGCCTGCTCTGGAAGCTGTTCTTAGGTGTTCAGGGCTTCCTTGTGTGGGGTAGCTGGGGTCACATGGATGAGAAACAAAAGCAAGGGTGCAGGGATCAGAGGATCCTTGGCTGTTGCTTCAGCCTGTCATGGTAAACCCCAATTCAGTCTGTGGGGTGGCCCCACTTTGTACCTTCTCCAGTGTGAGCCTGGGATGGTGGGGAGTGAGGGGGACCCCTCCAGACAGAGGAGGGACAAAGCCATATCTGTGTGTGGAAATGGGGTGCAGGGACTGTGCCTGTCCCTACAGCCCCACAGACCTGTCGGAGCTGCTGAAGGAGGGCACGAAGGACTCCCACGACCGTGCCGAGAACACCCAGTTCGTCAAGGACTTCCTGAAGGGCCGCATCAAGAAGGAGCTCTTTAAGGTGGGTGTTGCTTTGCCCCTGGTCTCTTTGATGTGATGCAGAGCCCCAGAGCCCTGGGGGGTGGTCTGGGGGCAGACAGAGCAGAGCCTCTGCTCCTTCAAGCAATACCCACCTGGTTCCCGCTCCCCAGGCTGGTTTTGTGTGGAGAATGGGGATTTCCTCCTTGTGTACCCCAGGAGGGAGGGAGCAGCTTGTCACCTGAGCTGTGCTTTGTCTGTAGTTGGCCACTGTGGCCCTGCACTTCACTTACTCTGCCCTGGAGGAGGAGATGGATCGCAACAAGGACAACCCCGTCTTTGCTCCGCTCTATTTCCCCCTGGAGCTTCACCGCAGGGAAGCACTGGCCAAAGACCTTACATATTTCTATGGAGAAGACTGGAAAGAGAAGATCCAGTGCTCAGAGGCAACTCAGCAATATGTGGACAGAATCCATCACGTAGGACAGCACGAGCCAGAGCTGCTGGTGGCTCACGCTTACACACGCTACATGGGGGACCTCTCAGGGGGCCAAGTGCTGAAGAAGGTGGCCCAGAGGGCCCTGAAGTTGCCCAGTACTGAGGAAGGGATCCAATTCTATGTGTTTGACAATGTTTCCAATGCCCAGCAGTTCAAGCAGCTTTACAGAGCAAGGATGAATGCTCTGGACTTGGACAAGAACACCAAGGAAAGGATTGTGGAAGAGGCCAACAGAGCCTTCAGATTTAACATGCAGGTACTAAACAAACCCCTTGAGCTCCTATGTGTGCAGGTGCTGCTGCTTTTTGGGTCTGGGCTGGTTTAATTCAGTCAGACTGCTCACCCAGGCAGTAGTTTGGGGCTGAGACCACCACAGCCCTTCCTTCCATCTTGTGGGGTTGGGATTCTGCCCTCAATAGCTGCTCCATTAACTTCTGGAGCTGGTGCTGGTCAGGAATTCCTACCATGCTCCAATACCACAGCTGAGCCTTTGATTGGGGCAAAGTTAATTGGACTTGAGGATTCCTGTGGGCTGTGGGGCTCTGAAGCAGTGGGGGGAGTAAAGTTCTCCCTCAAACAGTTTGAGTGTGTTGCACCACACTGGTGACAATTCATCTCCTGTCTCAGGTCTCACATGTTGCCCTGTGACCAAAAATGTCACAGGAACCCCTTGCTCCTCCCACAGCATTTGCCTTTGATCACACCTGACTGAGCTGCCCCTTGCTCCAGGGGGCTGAACAGAGATTTAGCTCCTGGATGGGAGTTTTAATCTGTTCTGTTTGGTGTGGTTTAAACTGGTCAGGAACGTGTTGGGATGAGGTCGGCTCCTTTTTGTCCTTTACCATGGAATCTCCAGAGCTGGAGAATCTGCTGCAGGCTCCAGGGTGAGCAGCAGGGCCGTGCTCCTGGATCCCCTTGGGGTGGGCTGTGCCTTTCTGGAGCTGTGACATGTGCCAGGTGTCACTGGGAGGCACTCCCGAAGGAGCCTGTGGGGAGGGAGGCAGGAGTGGAGCTTGCCTGTTCTCCAGGAGCTGTGGGAGGAGCTCACGGCTCGCTGTGACCCCCTGCAGGTGTTTGAGGAGCTGGACAAGATCGGCAGGTCCCTGGCAGAAGAAGCCCAGGACGGAGGGGTTCCTGTGCACGACGGGAAGGGCGACATCCGCAAATGCCCCTACTACGCTGACAAACTGGGTAGGTGGTGGCAGGGAGGGCTGTGTGGCACGGGGGGCACGGGGCTGGCAGCACTAACAGCACCTTCTGTGTCCTGGCAGGCACGGCAGGGCCCGGCTGCCCCTTCCACGCCGCCCTGGGCATGGCCAGGCAGCCCCTGGTGCAGCTGGTGCTGGCGGCCTGTGTGGCAGTGGCAGCAGGAGCTGCAGCCTGGTACATGCTGTGAGTGGCACGGCCTGGGGTGAGAGAGGAGACCTGCCCTGCCTGTTTGCAGACCCTTCCCTTGCTGGTGGTGAGTTGGCTGCAGAGCTGGAGTAAGGAAATAAACAGGAACCCTGTGGGACTGTCCAGGTCTCCTTGCACACCGCTGTAACACGATGTCTTTAGCTGACTGGGGCCCAGGACTGGTCCCTGTGAGGGGTGAGGATTCCACAGCAGCACTGCCTTGTCCTGTCCTGTCCTGGCAAAGGCTTCCTGTGCTTGGCTTTTCATCTCCATCCCCGGAGCAGTGTCTGGAGGGGTTTCCTGCCCTGGGCTGCTCCCCCAGAATGTGTCATCAGCTTTTTCAGCAAAGAGCCCTTCCTTTCCTACCCTGAGGAGCTGAGGCCGTGCTGGGGGGCCATGAGCTCAGAGGAGTGTCCTGTCGCGGACCGAGTCCTGGGGACCAAGTCTGACTTCTGGTGGGGTGGGAGGCAGGACCACGATGGGGTGTGGAGGGGACAGATGTGTATTGTGCAACTTTGGGGTTGAGGGTTGGTTGTTGGTTATTTTTCCTGAAGCCTTGACTGGAATAAAAAGTTGCAAAGCCAAAAGCACATCACTGGGAGAACAGGGGAGGGTGGGGCAGGGATTAATGGGGAGAGGGGAAGTGGGTCCAGACCCCCACACTGTTGTACTTGTGTCTGACTCCAGCAGTCCCTGAGGAATTCCTGCCCTTGCACCCCACTGACCCTCCTGCCTCCCGTGGGGTCTCCCCAGTTGCTGTGGGGAGGGGACTGCCTTGCTCAAAGGACATGGGGTGGCCCTGCTGGGATAGGGACGCTGCTGCTCTTCCTCCAGTGCTTGGAACTGCTGTACCCCCACCCGGCCCTCCTCCTCCTCCTCAGCTCCCCTGCAGAGAGCTCTGCTGTGGATTCTGAGCAGAAGAGAAGACAAGACACACGTGCTCAGGGTCTGTTATTTATTTACATAAAAACACTGACTAGTGCCACAGTTCCACCCCTGGGCAAACAGCAGCTGCCTGTGCAGGTGGGCCGTGTCTGCAGACCTGGCTATGGCGAGACCTGCCCCTGCTTTGCTGTGGGCCAGGGGAGGAGCAGCCCCCAGGGGCTGACCACGGCTCCCAGGCTCTCTTGCCCTTGCCTGTGAAGGTGCTGCTGGCAGCTCCTGTCACTGCCTGCTTGCCCCCTTCCTTCTGCCCCACCCAGGTGAGCTAAAAACACCCCTTCCCTTCCACCCACATGCAAGGAGGACCCTGGGGGGCACTGCAGGCTGGACACCCGCAGCCCCTGCCAGGCTCAGGGCGGGGCTCTGGATGGAGCTGCGGCCTGGGAACAAACTCCTCTACTCTAGTGCTGGCAGGCAGCGACATGCCGGGTGTGGTTGTGGCTGTGGGGCTGCCGGGCTGTCCCTGCCCCACAGCGGGGGCTGCAGGGGGCACATGCAGCTGGAGCAGCCCGGGGGCAGGACGGAGGTGTGAGCGAGGGTGCAGTGCTGCTGCCAGCCCCGCCCCGCGCTCAAGGGCAGCTCTGCCTCTCCTGGGGAAGGGGCTTTGCCAACGGGCTGGAGGGGGCACGCACTACCCTGTGCCACCCCCCCCTGAGCCCCTTCCTGAACGTGCCACAAGGGCTGTGCTACATCCCCTGAGTGTGCCATGGGCTGTTTGGGTCCCGCCCTCCCCTCCTGGGCACCCCCATCAGCGCTGCGGGACTGGGGTGGGCACCCCCTGCAGCTGCTGCTGTTCCCGGGGCCGCCCCAGGCGGGAGGGGACTCGCTCACACCCTGCAGCACAAGGGGGTGCAGAGCGATGCCCCCCACTCGTCCAGGGCAGCCCAGCTGGGGGCTGGGCCCACCTCCCCTGTGCACCAGCATCGGCCACCCAACCATTCCCAGTGAGGACCAGAGCTCGGGGCGGGTGGTGGCAGCTCTGAGCGGGAGGAGCCGGGGGAACACGCACACACCACCGGCGGGGAAGCGAGGGAGCGACGCACACACGGAGACTCGGACGGCAGCGGGACGGGGGCCGGTGTCATTCCAGTGGCTCGGGCTGCCCGGGTGCTGTTTGCTGTTAGCACATGCGCTTGTACGTGTAGATGTAGGCCTTGCAGTTGGGACACGTGTGTGTCACATCCTTGAAGTCATCGAACAGGCAGGGGATGAGGCAGCAGCAGAGATCACACCTGGAGCACGGGAAGGGAAAGAGACAGAGCAGTGAGGTCAGGCAGCCCCTGTCCCCCCAAGAGCCCCTCTGATATCCCAGTACCACCTCCACACTGAGACCCCAGCCCTGCCCCAGGGTCCAAGGCCACCAGGGCTGGGCCCAGCACGAGGCCCCAGCTCTCCCGGCAGCACCTACCCCACGAAGCAGCAGAAGAAGCCAAGAAGGAAGCTCATGAGCCCAATCTCGTAGGAGATCTTGGTGGTGATGGCCTGCTGGCAGTGGGGACACACGGTCTGCACGGGGGCAGCCTGGAAGATCTCTCCCTGCAGCACTGTCACCGTGGTGGCAGCTCCGGGCGGGACGAGCACGGTCGCCGTGTGGCCACCAGGGGAGGGGTAGTGGCCTGGGGCAGGGTAGTAGCCCATGGGGGGATGAGGGCCTGTGGGTGGGTAGAACCCCCCTGTGAATGAGAAACACGCACAGGTGAGACAGGTGAGCACCTTTATACAAGGCAGAGAGGCAGATCCTCGTGGGGAGGCCCCATCCTGCTGCTGCACCCACGCCTGCGTACAGACTGTGGGCCAACCCTGCTGCAGGCACTGTGCCCCCTGCCCCAAACCCAGGAGCCCTGCTGTGAGCCCCACACAGCAGCCCCAGCCCTCCCTCGTGTCCCCC
>WBMV01007805.1:209390-225617 GCA_013396655.1 Campylorhamphus procurvoides
AGCCCCCGCAGGACTCACCTGGTGGTGGCACGTAGGGCCCGGAGCCATCCGGGGGCATGTGGGGGGGCACGAAGCCCGGCTGTGAGGGCGGCTCATACGGGGGGGGCCCAAACTCGGGAGGGGGGATGGGGACCCCCTGGGGCTGTCCCACAACGGGGCTGACACCCTCTGCAAGGAAACACAGAGTCAGCAGCCTGGGAGGCGGCACAGCTGAGGGGAAGAGGGTGGCACAGGAGGTGTGGGGGGCACCCCTTAACCCCCCATCCTCTGGGCCACAAGAAGCCAAACTCACCCACAGCAGGGAGCAGTGCCAAGCTTTGGGCTGGGAGTGCTCCCATCACTGCCCCGGGACCTCTCCTGCCTCACCCCAGGGTGACATGGGGACAGATGAGCCTGGCACTGCCCCACCCTCCCCAGCACACGGGCCCACCCGCAGTACCTGGAGCAGTGGGCGGGCCGTGCTTCTCCTCTATCAGCGGCGCCGAGGGGCCCCCCGGGTACGGTGGGGGGGGGTCGTTGGACATGGCTCGGGGTGGCCCTGCAAGGACAGAGACCTTTGGGGCACAGCACTTGGGGAAGGAGGTGACAAGGAACAGGAGGGGACAGGGCTGGTGCCATCCCTGCACTGGCCTCAGCACCCACCCCGGGCAGACCCAGGGGTGTGGACAGGATGGGACCAGGCAGCAGATCCAAGGTGTGACATTCTCCCCCTGGCTCTGCAGGCCACACCTGATGAGCTGCAGCTCACTGGGGCTGTGTGGGCAGTGCTGGGCTGGCACCCGCTGTGCTGGCACCGGCAAACAAAAAACTGAGTGTGGGAGTACTGAGGGAGGGCAGGAGCTGCCCACACTGCCCACAGCCCCCCAACTCCACCCACAGTGACACACAACACTGTGCCCAGGGGGTGGCAGGACCCCCTGAGCCTGGAGCACAAACATCACAGGTGGGGGGTGCAAACCCACAGAGCATTTCTAAATAAATCTGTAAACAAGTCCAGTGAGTTAAGGTGAGGAACATCTGTAACAGCTGGAGCCATTATCTCCATGGGGTACAACTTACCTGTCCTCTCCCTTGCAGCAAGAGCTCAGAGGCCTTGACAGAGCTGAGGGAAGCAGTTCCTCTGAGCAGGGTAGTTTGGGAGCTGGCTTCTCCCCCTGGATCTGTGCAAAAGGAGAGGAAGGGTTACAGACATGGAGAAGAATCACAGCCACCACACCAAACCCCCTCCTCTGCCTGTGGGCCCAGGTACCCCCTCAATGACCAGCATGAGGCTCCTTGTCCTGGGAATGTGACAAAGCCCCATCAACACACTCAGATCCGAGGAAGCACAACAATATCAAGAAACCTGACTTCCCTGTTTACTCTGGCTCGGCCACGGAGTGACTAAATTGGGAAACAGATGAGAGGCTGCCCCCTCGGTGCTGGGGATGGGATGGCTGCCATCAGGGTGGCACAGGGTGGCAGTTCCCAGGGAGCAGTGCTGGGAGCTCCCTGAGCCCTCCACCCTTCACCCTGAAGGGCCCTGCTTGTCCCGTTTGCTGGCACCGATGCCACGTGCCAGGCACCCTGCCCAAGCACACCAACCTGGCATGGCACGGCACGAGCCTCCATGGGCACCAGGCCAGGCAGCCAGCGCTGCCCCAGCCCTGCACTGCAGGTGTGCCCACAGAGGTGCCCGTGGGGCACAGCCACCCCCACCTGCTGGGTCAAATGGAGCCTTGGCAAGCACGTAAGGAAGATCCATTCCTGCCTCACCTGCCTGGCTTTGCTTTATTGCACTCCTTTTTCCCAGTTCACACTCCCTGCCTCCTGCAAGGCACCAGCAGATCTAACGAGGTCACCAGTCCATGGAGCACCATCACCCAGTGCTGGGCAGGGGGGGGAACCAGCACCTGTTGCTGCTCATGGAGGAGCACACTGATTCCCCCAAGAGCTGAGTCAATCCCTGCCAGGCACAGGGTCTGCCCTGGATATCCACATTTACTGACTAATATTTCTCCCCCGAGGTCTCAAACTGTGTGGTGCAGCCACACAGTCTCAAAGTGTGACCCTGGGACAGCTGGGGGTTGTCTTCCTCCTGCTTCTCTCTCCCCAATCCTCCTCAGGAGCCCGGGGAAGGAGAGCTGCCACAGCAGAGAGCGCTTCCAGGCGCACTGCAGAGCCTGCCTTCTCCTTCAGTGACCTACAAAGCTGCAAACTGGGCCGTGCTCCTTTTAGCTCACTGGGGATGGGAAGAAAAGAAGGACTTCAGCCTTCCAGAAGTGGCCAAACCCCTCACCCTGCACACCAGACCTTGCTGTGCCTGCAGGGGTCCTGGATGGGCCCAGCCCAGCTGTGAACCCCAGGGTCCTTACCTGGGGACAGCAGCCTGCTGAGCCCAGTGCTTTTCAAAGGTGACAGATCTCCTCCCATGCCCACTCAGAGGCTGCTTGCCCATAACACAACATCTCTCAACACTCCCCACCTTCACTCCCCCATCAAAGCAGCTGGCAAGAAAACACAGGAGAGGAACAGACCCACCCACGTGCTCCAGAAACACCCACCAGGTGAAGCCACAGCCCCAGCCACCAATTAATCCTGCCCCCCTGACCAACAAGGAATGACATCCACATGGGCAATGGCCTGTGGGCCTCAGGGCCACACGTGCTGGGATGAAGGAAGCTGTGGGATGCAGGGCTGTTCTGCTCCTTCTTGGCAGGCTCAGTCTCTCCTAAAGCAATATTCTGCTTATTAAGAGAGATCTGTAAAGAGCAAGATGTTGGCTGTGTGCCCTTCCCAGGAGGAAAAGAAAAGCCTGTTGCTTTTAAGCCTCTTAGAAGCTGTTTCTCCTGTGCTTTCTTTCATCTTAATGCAAGCAGCACAAACCTGTTTCTGACAGGGAGCTCCGTGGGAAACCGGAGGGCACACGGCTTCCCCAGGGCATCCCTCACCACCCTGGCAGGGACAGCCCTCCAGTGCTCCAAGATTACCAGCCCTAAATCCAAGGTCTGGTGGAATCACCATTGTCTAGTGCAGGTCCTTTGGAGCCAGGCCGCATTGCAACACCCTGAGACTCAAAAGGAGTTGGTTACCAGTAGGAGGATGGAGAGAGGAGATGCTGTTTCCAGCTAAAAATGGAGATTAACTCCTCTCAACTGGAGAACAGCTTTCACTGGCTCCTCCACTGCAAACTGACTACAGAGGATAAAACCACCATGGAATCATTGGAAGCACTGCTCCTGTTAAACACAGAAATGCAAAAGGCCCCACAGGCTGGAGATTTGCTACAGAAAATTTAAGGATTCCCATTAACCTGCTGGGGCACAGCAGTGCCAGACACAACCAGGACAGCACAGCTCCATCACACCCCCCGGCACAAAGGGCTTGTCCCACCCTGGCTATGACCTTCATCCCTGTGCCCTCCCCTGGCTCTGTGCTCCCTGGCCAGCCAGGGTCTCATTCCAGGCAGCTTTTGAGTGAGAAGAACAAACTCATGGCAAGAGATCTCCAGATCCCCCAGACTGGGGCAAAACTCCCAGCCCCAAGAGGTCTGTCTGAGGTTTCTCTACACAGTGAGCACTGTCACAGAACCAGTGGGGCAGACACAGCCCTGCCTGTGGAACCACAAAGCCTTCTAAGCCACCCCCTTCCTGTGCTCAGCAACTCTGGATCTAGTTAGTGAGGGATTACAGAATTCCAGAATGGTTTGGGTTGGAAGGGACCTTAAAGCTCATCACATCCCACCCCCTGCCATGGCAAGGACACCTTCCACCAGCTCAGGGTGCTCCAAGCCCTGTACAACCTGGCCTTGGACACTCCAGGGATGAGGCAGCCACAGCTTCTCTGGGCACCCTGTGCCAGGGCCTGCCCACCCTCCCAGGGAAGGATTCCTTCCCAATATCCCATCCAACCCTGCCCTCTGGCAATGGGAAACCATTCCCCTTGTCCTGTCCCTCCAGGCCCTTGTCCAAAGGATATCAATGGATATTCCAAAGCTCCTGGTTCCCATTATTGACACATCCAAAACTGGTGCCACAAAGCTCTCCCAGCTTCTTCCAGCAGCAGTGAGAGGAGCTGATGTGTTGGGTCCAGTGTGCCCTGCTGGCTGCATTTCCCTCTGTTATATCACTCTGGAAACAGCTTGGGATTCAAACATGGCAAGAGAAAAGGTCCATCTGACCTGGTCTCCACACTGCTATGAATGGCACCACTTGTGAAAACCAGCTGGTGTGCAGTGGGACCAGGGGACATCGTGCCAGCAGAACAGGTCCCAGCACCACACAAGAGATACCACCACCAAGAGGACACCCACAGATAATTCCTGCACTGCTTGGAGACCCAAAGATGCAGTCTGGGAACACAGTTCTGCCCAGGCAGCAGCTGTCTGTGCTTCAGGCTGCTGAAACCTCCCCGGGTGAGACAGACCTGCCAAGGGCAGAGCAGAGGCTGGCAGGTCCAACTCACGTGCAAACCCTGATGGTGCAGCTCTGAGTCAGCCTGCCTCCCACAGGCAGAAACACTCCGTGCTGTCCCTGCTCCTCCTGCACGTGGTAACTCAGCCCCACAGAGATGATGTGGCTGTGTTTTCCCTCCAGCAGCAGTGGCTCGAGTCCCTGAGACAGAAGGCAGTGTCTGTTCATCCTCAGCCATGTTCGTGGCACTGACACTTCAAAAGCTGCGGCTGCTGCTGCACAGTTTGGAAGCTCTTCCTACACACACACAGAATCACTTCTGATATTTAGAAAAGGAAGAAAACCTCACTAAAATTTAATGTATAAATAAGAGCAAAGGGTATGAGCACTTTCAGGTTCACTGCACATCAAACAGATGCAGATTGCAGCTTCCAGGCTTTTGTAAATACAGCTTTAAAAGCCAAAGGTGTCGGGCTCCTCCACTGAGCCCAGCCTCTCTCCTTTAGATATAGGAACAGCGTTCTGGCCACCACTATCCCAGCTTTCCCCGCCCCTCTCTGTGTGCCACGGGCTACTAGCACCAGAAACTGGGAAATACAGAGACAAAAAAGGCAGAGAGGCATGTGAGGTGTGAGCATAAAAGGCAGAGCAGATGCTGGCAAAGTGTCATTTCATGAAAGCCACTTTTCCTTCCAAGGGGCTCTGGGGGTGGCAAGGAGAGACAACCCTGATCCTGGCAATCCCAATCTCCTTCCTCCACAACAGCATTTCTGAGCAGCACCTCCAAACCCAGCCTGGAGCTGTGTGTTCCCTGTGCTCAGAGCAGACTGAGATGTGCCCTCTCCATGCCCAGTTCCCTGGGCCCGTGGCACACTGGGATATTCCCCTCTCCATGCCCAGTTCCCTGAGCTCAGATCACACCAGGATATTCCCCTCTCCATGCCCAGTTCCCTGAGCCCAGATCACACTGGGATATTCCCCTCCCCATACCCAGTTCCCTGGGCCCATGGCACACTATGATGTGCCCTCTCCATGCCCAGTTCCCTGAGCCCAGATCACACTGGGATATTCCCCTCCCCATGCCCAGTTCCCTGTGCCCGTGGCACACCAGGCTGTGCCCTCTCCCTGCACATGGCACTCACACAGCTCCCCAGGATGTGGCTCAGCTCCCCCTGCCCCTGAACACACCACACACAGTCCCACCGACCAGCTCTTACCTTCAGGGGACACCCAGCAACAATCCCTGCTGAACAGGCAGTACCAGTGGCTACTTCTGCCTGCTTTTTATGTGCAACAACAAAAAGATGTTTCCCCTGCGAGCGAGCCAAACTTCCCCCTCAGCCCTGCCTCTTCCCATGCGCATTTGCTGCCTCCAGCCTGCAGCAGAGCCAGGAGGGGAGGCACAGAAAGCACATGGTGCTTCAGGCTCCTTCCCAAAGAGGCTGCCCTGGCAATGCCAGGCCGTGCCCCCGCTGCCAGCCCTGGCAGCAGCTCCTCAGCTCCTCACCCTGGGCCTGGGCAAGGCAGCAAGAGGGCGCAGGCCTGCAAAGCTCGGCTGGAAATGAAACCCACGGCAAGGACTGAAGGACTAGAGCAAAGCTCTGTTCTTCTTGAGCGGCTGAGCTGCGTTTTGGCACGGCCGAGTCGCTGCCAGGGATCGCAGACCCACCGTGCAGGGACAGCGGGGCTGCCCCCCAGTCGGGCACTGGGATTTCAGCGCAGGAAACGCCGCTTCCAGCAGGGTCGGGATGGTCCTGCCGGGCGGGGATGGAGAGCGAGGTAAAACAAAGGGCTGCTGGAGAAGGTCACTCACCCTGCGGTCCAGGTATGTCAGGCTCCCTGCTCTGCCCTCCGGCGTGTGAACCCCCCGAGGAGCATCCCGGTTACCTGGGGAGCTCGGGCATGTTGTCTGACCTCCTGCGTGCCAGCACCACCGCCCAGCAGGGAGCCAGGGGCTGCATCCAAAGCGAGATCTCTCAGGGCATTAAATCCAAAGCACAAGCAGATACTCTCCACGGCGCAGCCCCGGCTCAGCTGTCCTCGGCCGGAGATTCGAATTCCTGCTTCACGCAGCTCCTCTGCAGTGGTATCAGAGAAACCAGACACAAAATCCCCCGTGCTGAAGGCAAGGAGGGTTTCTCTGCAAGCCCCACAAAGGGTTACGTGCGGGAGGAGCGCCTGCAGGACCCGCTGCTGCCTCTGGGATTCTCTCCAGTGCTATTCCCCTCCGGAGGAGCTGACCAAGCGCTGTTGGCTTTCCACATTGGGGCTGCAGAAACAGCCTTGCCAGGACCTGCTTAACGTGAACATTTAAAGCAAAACCAGCCCAAGTGAAAAGAACAACTGGGGTGGTTCTTTCTCCCTGTGGTGGGCTCCCAAGCTGTGTGGGAGGCACCACATCCAGCAGAGACAGCCCCCAGGAGCCTAGAGAGGTGGCAAGGGAGTGTGACCAGCCAGGAGAGGCCATAAAATCACAGAATCATGGAACTGTCAAGGCTGGAAGAGACTTTTAAGGTCATCCAGTTCAACCATCCACCCAGCACTACCACTGTACCCCCTAAACCACCAACTTTTCAAAACTTACACATGCAGAGGCACTGGGGAAGGCTCAGGCGTGCACAGAACTCTCTGTACCACCAGGGCAGCTGAACTTGGCTCCCAAAGACAGTTTGCTGCACTTGGAGCAAGCCAGGTTGTCCCACAGGCTGCTCCTGGCCCTGGAAAACACACTCTCCCACTCAGGAGTGCTCACTGCTCAGACCCTTCCAGCTGCATGGGAGAAGACAGGCCGCAACACACCAGGTGTTCTCATGGATGTGATTAAAAACAGCACTAAAGCCAAACCTGAGTTCCTCTGCATCCCAGAAATCTGCTCCAGAGAAAAGGAGGGTGCTGCCTGCCAAACCCCTGGGGAACCTGAGAGCTTCTCCGTGAGACTTTCCCTGGAGTTCACAAAGAATCCAAGCTAACACTTGATAACATCCATGGGAAAGCACCCAGTGAGAACAGCAGCTGTTGCCTCCAGTCCTGGTATCTACTTAATTTCCCCCCAGAGAGGACACATCCTGCATTACATCATCCCTTTGATATCTGGTTAATAATGGTAACAACACAACCTGACGGGACTAGAGCAACTCAAACCAAGATCCACTCCAACACTGCTGTCCTAACATAACACCAAACCTACATGTGGCACAAGAGTAGCTGTTCATTTCAACAAGCAAACAAAAATACCCCAGCTCAAGAGGCTTAAACAGCAAGCAGGAGGTCAGGGAGGAGCTCTGCAGTCCCTTGCATCAAGGACAGCCACAGATCCCAGCTCACCTCTGATGACAGCCCATAACAGAGGCTTAATGAGTTGGGAGGGCAGAATGACCCCCCTGTCAGTCCCTGCCACTCCCATCACTCAGGTTTTGGGAGACTGGGCAGCACAAAGTTTCTCCATGGACCACCCCAAGTCCTTCCAGTGCTCTTCAGTGACCTCCACAAAAAGGCATCTCCTGTCTCCCCTTCCAGGGGCACCTCCCTAACCCAGCTCTGCACAGGGAAGGTGAGCACACAGTCATTACCCACCACGTCACTCAGCTCAGGATCTTAGAGATTCCCTCCCCAAAACTAAACTAAAAATATTTTGTTTCTTTATGCGCTCGTGTCTGCATTTCTCCCTCTTTCTACAGACTTTTTTTAGAGAAAGTCAAATAACACAGCCACATCATTGCTGAATCAAGCTGAGTAGACGTGTGACTTCCACTAAATAACACAGTGAGCTCCAAGGGAGGAGGAAATTAGACTGAGAGAATCAGCACTTTTGCATTTCAGCTTCAGAATTAATCAGAGCCCAAGAGCCTATTCAGAATTCCCTTGCAGATTTTGCAACACAGGGAAATAACTTTGAATCCTTTGGTGGTGATTCCAGATCCGTTTTCCTTTCAAGTGATGCACAAACCACATGTCATGGAACTGATGTTTTCTCACCCAAGGAGAGCCCCAGCTCCCTGTAGGACTGACTCCTGTCTCCAGCAACATTAGCATTTCCCATCCTCACAGCTGCCCCTGCCTTGGCGCCAGCAAACCTGCTGACAGTCAGATTTAACAGGTACAGTGTCACCTTGCACTGGGTTTCTGAGGACTAGTGTGAAGTGCTCTGTCACTCAATTTCATGCAAGCCCACAGCTCACTCTTTGCAAGGTTTGGGGTGAAGCAGGAGCATGTGTGGAAGGTGTGGGACCTCTCCTGAGTCCTACTGCCAACAAGGAGAACCCATGTGCATCCAGAGACACGTGCACTGCAGGAACTTCTCCATGCTGAGGTCACTTGCACTACCACACTCACCTTCTTGCTCCCACAGACCTTCCCATTTCCAGACTGGCACCACTCTCAGGGTGGCCCAGGGCCACCAGTGTGGGGCTGGCTCATTCTGTGGCATTTTGACAGGAGGAGGGTGCCCTGCACCCCCCTGCCCCCCAAGCCCAGCTCATTTGGGTTTCTCAAAGACAGAAGACAATATCCCAGCTCACAGAGGGGAAAACCCCTGGATTAGTCAGCAGGCACTGAGTGTGCCCAGTGCTGGGCACCCCTGAGTCACACACAGCTCCTGCCATTCCCAGTTCTCCCTCCAGTTCCCACCAGACTTGGCCAGTCCACACTGACTTCCCAGGCCAGGAAAGTCATCTTCCCTCCCAGGCATTTCATGACTGTGGTTTCAGTTTGCAGCACCAGCTCCTGCCAACTCCTCCACAGCCCCTTTCCCAGAACTCCCAGATCATGACCTGCTACGTATCTGCCCCTCAGGTCACCCAGAAGCTGCTCCACCTGAGCTGGATTTGCCACCACTGCTCCCTTGGAGGCAGCACAGCTGTCCTACCAGGGCGACAATGGGGACGTGTCTCTCCTCTGAAATGTGAGCAGGTCTGACAAGAACACAGGACACAGCCAGACCTGCAATCAGGCACACAGGGCTGTATTCCCTCTGAAAACAAGGAGGAAGGAAGAGAGGGGATGTCCTTGTGCCTCTCCAGGTACCACCCCAGTTTGGCATGTGAGGGACATCACCTGGATATGAGTTGTGCCAACTCCAGAACGTGGACCAAGCCAGCAGGAGACCTCTCACTGAAAATCCAGCACAGCAGCAGCCCTAACACACCTTAAATGCCTGCTCTAGGCTCTTCCAAACCCTTTCTCTGTGACGCAACACCTCCCTGCTTTGCTGTTCCACGGAAGGCACGGCTGGTGAGAGGGTTTGGAACAGTCCAGGGGCCAGGTCACTGCTCTCACAGCAGGGGATGGGACTGGGGAACATTCAAGCCCATAATACCAGGATGCCCCCAGGGCAGGTAAATAGCTCAGCTGCTCCAGAGGATTCAGGGCTGAAATCCTCTCCTGAGCCTGAGCAAGACAGAGCAGCTGCCACGGTTACGACATGACACGAAACGAGCTGGGAACTGTTTCCTCTCTCATCGGAACAGCCCAGCAGGCAGCTCCAAAGTGAGCTCCCACCATCCCAAAATCACGGCGAGGAGGGACTCTGAAAGGCTAAAACAGCACCACCTGGGGCAGCCACGGGCTTTGGGGAATCTCCATTCCCAAAACACAGATAGGCTCCCGATGATGTCTCTGTGGAAGAGCTGATATTTAACAGCAGTGGAAATGATCCCTGGTTCCAGCTTCACTCTTGTGCTCAAAGGCCAAGTGAAGATTTTGGAGGAGCTGAATGGTCCCAGCAGTACAGACAGGAAGGGCAGGCTGAGCCTTCCACACAGACCCAGCCTCCTGTGAGCACCTCCTGATATAGCCCAGAGCAGAATAAAGGCATTAAGGTAATTAGGAGACAAACTGGACAGGTCTCCAAGAAAAGGGCAGCATGCACACAACCAGCAGCAGCTCTTTATCCAGTGGGCAGTTAAAAATAAGAAATACAAACACAAAGGAGTGGGCAGTGCATGGGAATTCCATTCCCACTGCCCTCATCCACTCCCTGTTCCTTCTCCTCCACAAAAGCTCCAGTGGTTGGGTGACTGGGAGCCTGGAGGACCTCAGAAGTATCCCAGGTTGGAGTCACTGCAGCCTTGGCTCCAGCCCATGACTTCCTCCCAAAATGAAACCGTGCTGAATCCCAGGGGTTCCTTTCCCTCTCTTCAAAGGCTGGCCTGCTTCTCTTTGGAGAAATGATCAATGAAATCCAACAAGCTGCTTTCCCTTCCTCCTCAGCCAGCACCCCAATGTGCTGCCAGCAGCATGGCCCTGGACACAGCACCACAGCCCTCGTGTCCCTGCTGTGGGTCCCAGCACGTGCAGGTGTTACAGCTGCAGAGAGTGGGGCTGCCTGCATCACCATGGCTAATTTATCCTCAGAAAGGCTAATTTAATCTGGCAGCCAATGTTCTCAAAGCCTCCTCACACAGCAAAGCTTTCATCTTGGTTGGCTTAACAACAATGCAGCATATCCAAAAACGTGGAGGGATGTTAAGGAAGAACACTGCTCTTGTGTTTCGAGTCCTGTAGTCTGAGAAATCTCTCCTAGTAACCTCAGGCTTTGAGAAAACATAGCATGCCTCTGGGTTTTTTAAAATGCCAACTCTATTTTCCAGACAAAATATACAACAGCCTACTTCCCCTTCTCATACAACTGTGTCTCGACAGAAAGAGCTGTGCTCTTAATAAAACTAAAACCCAGCAAGGATTATTTAGTATTAAACACCACGTTCATTTCCAACTGCATCTCAAAGGCAGCCACCTGGCCCAGGGTGTGCTACCTGCTATGGAAGGAGCCTTTCCTCAGCACACACCCAGAGGAATAAACTCAGAAGGAATCCAAAAGCCCCTTGTGTTAATAAGCTGAGTAATCACACAATGAAGCACTCCAGAGAGAGCATCCTTCAGACTTAGAGCCTCTGCTGTGTGCAGGAGGGCAAGAAATAAGTTATTTTTCATTGCTTTTAAATTCCAGGTGGTATTTTCCCCCTAGTTGTGACAGACCATGGCAGGCTGAGCCATCTGATCCAGAGTGCTGCCTCAGCCCCACACAGAGTCTCTGTATCACCAGTGATGTATGGACACAGCATTTGGTGCTGGGCCTCACCTGGATCCACCCCTTCCACAGCAGGTCACTGTAGAGCCAAACACAGCCCCTGGGAGTGAGAGGGGCTAAAATAAGGTGGATTTAGGCTCTACAATACACAGAGTCATACCAGTCTAACCCCCCATGCTCAGGATGGTCACCACCATCCTGCTGGGAAAGAAAAGCTGGTGCTGTGGAAGGACCAAAGCCTGGATCATGCCTGAGAGGGTTCCTTTGCTGTCAGGGCAAGAACGTGTCTCAGATGGCAGCCAACAATTTAGGGAGATTGAGTAATGTGGGAACAAGGCAAAAATCAGGGGGGAAGCAGAGCATTAGTGGGAGCCACAGGAGAAACAAAGAACAAAACCACACAACACTCTCCTTGTTCCTGTCTGTCAGGAGTTGCTGTCCCAAGAATAGCCTATTCAGAAACCAGGAAACTCAGAGAACAGCAGGGAAGGGCTGAGTCATGGCCATTTATTAAAAAAAAAAAAAGGCAAACAAAAAACCAACCCACAACAAAATAACCCAAAAGGGAAGGAGAGAAAACATGGGACAGCAGTTGTTCTGGGTCTTGGAGATATGAGTAAGTGAACCCAGAACATATTAGCCAGTCTTTATTTTCAAAAGCTCTGCAGACACGTGGTACTGCCATAAAAAGCAGTTGACCCTCCCCCTGTTCCTGGGAAGCAAATTTAGCTCTGGTTGTATCGGGAAAAGTTGCTGGAGCTTCCCAGCAGCAACCCCTGGATGCAACAACATCCCCTTGGCTGTGCAAGGCTGCCAGGACACAAACTGCTCCCTCTGGTCCTCCACAACACTGGCATCCAAATATCACCAACACCTCACACCCAGCCTCAGCACTGCTCCTCTGGCCCCCAGGAGGGCCACGCTGCACTCTGGGCTTCGCTCAAGTCTTTCCACACGACAATCTTTGCTCCGTGACATAAATGAAATCAATTTTACAGCAATTCTCCCCAGGACAGTAATCTTGTTCATCTAAAAGGTTATACCTGCTCTCCAGCTGTGGGGCTCTGAGACCACACAGGGATTTCTGAGCAACGGGGGGCTCATTTTTAATACAGTTCCTCAATGACCCCTCACAAACTGGGGAGGTGGGTGTAGCTTTTCAATCAAACAACTCTGCTTGAAAGCATGGTTGGAAAAAAGACACCAATTCATTTTATCTTGCACTGTGAGGTGCTGTCAGATTGAAATTGCAGAGGTAAGAAGGGGGAAGACCCTGAGTTGGTCCCTGCAGGGAGAGAGCTGACCAAGAGAGTCTGGCAGATCACCTGTGCTCAGGTGTGACCACACCTCAGCCACCACCTTTGTCTTGGTGTAAGGTTCCAAAACTGTTCATAGGGAGGCAGGCTGCTAGGGGAAGGAAGGAAGGGTTTCTTTCAAAATGCAGAGATTGGGTATCAGAGAAGGTTCAGGAACATATACAACAGGGAATGGTCAGGACACCATCTCAGCACAAATGCTTTATCCTAAAATCTATAGGAGAACTGGGTATTATTCCATTTTCTTATGTATAAAGGAGGCATATATTATAAAGGATATATTATACTATAAACAATATAACTAATTCAGAGTTACCCTCCTAATCACAGTAAGTAATAGAGAAATATATTACTTAATTTGCACAGAAAGCCCCAGCTCATCTCTTCACTCTCTGACCATCTCAGGTTCCATCGTGCCAAGAGGTACAAAGTCAAACACAGAGGCAGCAGCTGCTCCTCACAGTTCCCAGGATGCTAATTACACTGCCAGCTTTTGGGCTTATTTCTTGTATTTTCTTACTGTACTGAAGTGGGGCCTCACCCATTTTGCTCCTGCCTCCATCTTGTACCCACACTGACAACCAGCCCAGGGCTGCTCTCAAACAGCCCTTTCCCACCACCACAAACACACAAACTTTAAAAAGCAGCTCAGAATTAATGGACCCAAAGTAAAACCGTGACAGCAGCCCAGAGTTTCCCTGAGCTCTCCCTGACTCAGAAACTTCATTCTGGGAGAAAATGGATCGTGGTTTCCTACAGCATCTGTTCTAATTTTGCTGCCTTTGATCAGAGAAGGTGATAGGTCCTGTGCAGAGCACGCAAGGATCTGCCACTGCTTATGAAAGTGGCACTGCTCCTCCCCAGCTGTGAGACAGATACCAAGGGAAGAGCAGGAAAACAGCCAGGTGAGGATCACATAGCCAGGCATCACATGCTTTTTGAAGGAAAAAAGGTTCATACACATCTGTGTTTGCACACTTGTGTGCTCAGGTGCCTTGCTCTGAAACCATGACAAGAGTTAGTTGGCTCCAGGCTGGAGTCCTCTGATGCACAACAGCTGCAAAATCAGATCCTTGGAAGCAAAACCAACCCAAAATGCTCAAATATTTTGCAGAACAACTGAAGTTCCCACCACAAACTATCACTGTTCCTGTGTCAGAGAGAAGGAAAGGTACTGCACAATTAAACCCTTCCCTTTTAGAACATCACTCACTGCTGCAAAGAGCCACGAGGCATTTCAGCATCTCTCTGTTGTTTCCCAGCTCTCCTGTCCTCCTTGTCTCCAGGTGCTTTGCACAGATCAGTCTCAAAGAACACCTTTGAGAAGTTGGCACACCTGTCTAGAAGCTCAAAAATGGATTTTAATCTCCATGTTATGCAAATAGTGTTGCTTCCCTGGCAGCCACCAGCCTTCCCCTCTCCTTGGGGCAAAGCTTGAGGAAATGTGAGCCTGCACACAGGAAAACTGTCCCTTGGTACTTTCAGCACATGTACAGAGCTCTCAAACAGCAGTAAAAGTGAAGCACAGCCCCACTGCAGTCCAAACACGACCCACTGTTTAAAAAAACTCAGCTCCTTTCAACACAGGATATCTTCTCCTGATTAAGGCAATTGTAAGAAATCAAATGTAAGGCCTTACAACGTACCACAGACATCTGTAGGACACTGAATTTCATATTTCTCTTTACCCAAAAGCAAGAAACAAGTCTTGGATCAGAGCAGATGGTAAGAAGTCTGTGTATCTCCTTGCAAAACTGCTCATCCTCACACTGAAAGATCTCTGCATCAACCACGTGCTTTAAACATGTCTTTGTCTGCTAAATTCACATGTTAAGTGAAAAAAGATGCTCTTCTACATAACAAAAGTTACTTCCATCCCTTCTTTTGCTCCTTCAGTGAGTAAAACTGGCAATGGCAACACTTTTGCAGGTGACAATCCCTTCTCCTGGCACCTCCCTGAGCAGACACGGCCACCACAGCCCCACCAGCCCTGAAACAGCAGCTGGGCAGAACTGGCCATGCTTGCTCCATGTGTGGCATCACTCAGGGGACATCTGGGGACGTTGTTTCATCACCTGCCCTTGTTACAGCCATAAAGGCACTGCCTCCCTCCCTCCCTCCAAGCAGGAATTAGCTCCTGATGTAACACCTAAGGAGCACAGAGCAGGTACATCTCTAAATGCTTCCGGGGATTGCCTGGGGCACACAGACATTGTGACAACACCGAGACACAGAAACCTTGGGGAAAGAGAAGCTTTCAGGCTGTGCTTTCCACACTGACACAGGTTTGCATGGTTCCTAAACATGAACGAAAGACATGCTGTGGTTATACACTACCTGACATAATACTCACTCTAGTCTCCCCTGCTGCCTACTCCGGTCATGCTCAGAAAGCAGCAGGGCCTCTGCCAAAATTAAAGCCCTGTTTCAAGCCTGTTGGGTGAAGGGAACAAACAGGAGGCTCTTGAGCATATTCCAAAGTGTTTCTCAGAGAGTTTTACATACAACCCAAACCCACTATAATTATAATTTAAAACATTTCTACTTAAAATCATTGTGCCTGACCTCATCTCTGACTCCTGATATTTTAGGCTCAGCCTGGACCATGACAACCACCAGTCCCCTCACCAGTTGTCACCAGTGCAAGGAGACCATCTCTGAGCAGCTTTTCCCGTGATACCAGGGGACACAGAGAGCCATGCTTGCAGTGACCTGGAGAAGGTTAACCTTGAGCATGGCTCATGGATGATCCCGTGGACCTTCCCACCCTGCCTGTTCCCACTCCCCAGCACAGCCCTGGAGCTCTCCTCGAGATCCTGACTCTATTCCTCTGTTTAGCAGTAATCAGAACTCCCATGCTTCCCCTAAAACAACCAACGGCTGCCTTACAGCTCCTACCCTTTGCCTCTCCAGTCCTCTTGGGAGGCAGAACCAAGATCTCACCATTTTAATGGTTAAAGACCTCCCAGCTTCCTGATAACATCAATTCCTCGGTATTTGTTGCTGTGCCAGGCTAAGCATGAATGAGGTCTCATTTGAGCCAACGTGCTGACCGACAATACCAGCCCCGCCACCATCATTCCTCTCCCTGCTTCTCAAGACATCCAAGCTCCTTTCAGCTCCTGTAAAATGGGCTCATCATTCCTCGGGAATCACCGGGCAGGCAGCTCCAGCCTGTGCCCCTCTCTCCGGGGCAGGGATGTCTGGAAGGGCCCTCAGTGTGCACAGGCCAGTTCCCTGCCCTGTGGGGATGCCACTTGCTCCTGTCACAGCCCTGTCCTACCTGTCCCACAGCCCTGTGCTCCCTGTCCCTGCCTGTCACACAGCTCCTGTCCCCCATCCCACAGCCCCGTCCCACTGCTCTGTCCCACAGCCCTTGTCCCCCTGTCCCACAGACCCTGACCCCCCATCCCACAGCCCTGCTGTGTCCCTCCTGTCCCACTACTCTACCCCTCTGTCCCACAGCCCCTGTCCCCCAGCCCCTGTCCCTGCT
>WBMV01007805.1:226113-238220 GCA_013396655.1 Campylorhamphus procurvoides
CGGGCCGGGCCTGCAGCCCCCGAAGGGCCGGGGCCAAGGGGCCGGAGGGGCCCGAAGGAGCCGGCGGTGCCTGCACCCCGTGCCGAGGGCAGGGACAGCTCCCGGGGCACTCCCGGGGATCCAGGGCCAGCCTGTGCCAGGCCTGCCCACCCTCACAGCGAGGGAATTATTCCATTTATCTAGCTTAAATTTCCCCTTTCGGTTCGAAGCCGTTCCCCCTCATCCTGTGCCTCCATCCCTTGTCCCAGGTCCCTCTCCAGCTCTCCTGGAGCTGCTTTAGGCGCTGGAAGGGGCTCTGGGGTCACCCCAGCCCTGTCCTACACACATCCCTGCCCCACAGGGTGTCCCAGGTCATGCCCCACACGATGCCCACCCTAATGCCATCCCAGCCCTCACAGTGTCCTGCCCCTGCTCTGCTCTGCACAGTGTCACACCTGTCCCCTGCAGTGTCCCACCTGTCCCCCACTATGCCACACAGTGTCCCACCTGTCCCCCCTATGCCCTGCACAGTGTCCCACCTGTCCTCCTACACACATTGTCCTACCCATGCTGTGTCCTGAACAATGTCCCACCTGTCCCCTGTGCCCTGCAGTGTCCCACCTGTCCCCCACTATGCCACACAGTGTCCCACCTGTCCCCCTGTGCTGCCACAGTGTCCTGCCCTACACAGCAAAAAGTCCCTGCCATGGCACCTGCTGCTCCAGGACCAGGGAGCCTGGGACAGCACAGACACACCCTTCTGGCTCTAGTGGGCCCAGTTTCAGAATGGGGACCAATTAAAGAACAACATTTTAACACAGCTGCAGGTGGTTTCAGTCACTTCTCAGCTGCCCCCAGGGCTCCAGCTCCGCGGTTTAGGTCTGTTGAATGCCATCCTCCCCTGGGGCCTGGAGCACACAGCCCCCACTTCCCTGGCAGGGACAGCAGCATCCCTAGCAGGGACAGCAGCATCCCTGGCAGGCTCCTCTTCTCCTCCCTTCCCCATGCACAAGTAGCAGAGCTGCAGGTGACAGCAGGTGACTCTCAGGCAGGCTGTCCCCACACCAAGGCAGGACCCTGTGGGAGACATTGCCATGGCACGAGTTCAGGTTTAGAGTCCGAGTGGGAAATGCTGTACGTAACATCAGAAATACCTGTCTCACTCACACACTGCAGTGCAAGAATGAGCTGGGGTGTTCAAAGCCAGGTTTGGGATGAGGTGTCCCTTGTCCATAGCAGGCAGGGNCCACCTGTCCCCCACTATGCCACACAGTGTCCCACCTGTCCCCCTGTGCTGCCACAGTGTCCTGCCCTACACAGCAAAAAGTCCCTGCCATGGCACCTGCTGCTCCAGGACCAGGGAGCCTGGGACAGCACAGACACACCCTTCTGGCTCTAGTGGGCCCAGTTTCAGAATGGGGACCAATTAAAGAACAACATTTTAACACAGCTGCAGGTGGTTTCAGTCACTTCTCAGCTGCCCCCAGGGCTCCAGCTCCGCGGTTTAGGTCTGTTGAATGCCATCCTCCCCTGGGGCCTGGAGCACACAGCCCCCACTTCCCTGGCAGGGACAGCAGCATCCCTAGCAGGGACAGCAGCATCCCTGGCAGGCTCCTCTTCTCCTCCCTTCCCCATGCACAAGTAGCAGAGCTGCAGGTGACAGCAGGTGACTCTCAGGCAGGCTGTCCCCACACCAAGGCAGGACCCTGTGGGAGACATTGCCATGGCACGAGTTCAGGTTTAGAGTCCGAGTGGGAAATGCTGTACGTAACATCAGAAATACCTGTCTCACTCACACACTGCAGTGCAAGAATGAGCTGGGGTGTTCAAAGCCAGGTTTGGGATGAGGTGTCCCTTGTCCATAGCAGGCAGGGTTAAGACTAAATGATCTTTAAGGTCCCTTCTAGCCCCTTAACCTTCTAACATTTAGTCTTAACCCTGCCTGCTATGGACAAGGGACACCTCCCGTTAGACCAGGTTGCTCAACACCTCATCCCAAACCTGCCTTTGAACACTGCCAGGACTGGGCCATTACAACCTCCCTGGGCAACCCTTTGGACATCTTTCACCTTTCACTTCAGTTTTGGGGAGCTCCATGGGTGTGACCGTGGGCTGGGCAGATGTGGCTGATGCTGTGGCAGCCCTGTGGGTCCCAGAGAAACGTCCCCAAACTCATCTTCTCTGTTCTCTACTGTTTATCTTCCCCTCTGTCCACGTCCCCATGCCTGTGGGGACCCAACATTACTGATCAAACCTGTGTTCCTCAGGTCACAGACATGCTGCAGGAGATGATCACCACCATCTGCTCCCTGAAAACGACCATTGAGGGCTTCCAGCTGCAGCTCCTGAAAGATAATCTCCAGGAGGTGCATGCACAGAGCTGGGACAGTTACTGCAGAGCTCTTTGCAGAGGAACTGGACGCCCTGGGGACCTGCACGGATGGCAAGGGTACATGGGGTGACAGGGGCTAGGATCTTGGGCAAATCCTTAGGGAAAAGGCACTGAAACCTCCCAAGGATTGCCCTGGCTGCAGTGACCTGTCTGGGCAAGCACCTGTCCTTGCAAGGTTCTTTTGGCAGGGTCCATGTCACCCTCCCAGCCACTGGAGCAGACATCCATCCCTGAGTATCCCACTGTCCCAGATACCCCCCTGCTCTTGTCACTCCTGCAGTGCCAGGAGGATTTTACCCTCTGGATTTTGAGGTCCTGGGAGACCCACAGGGCAGGGGATGGGATGGGATGGCACTGGGGTTGCAAGGTTTGGAGTCTCCCGCCCCATGCCAGGGGCTCCCCAGGCTCTCCCCTTCTGGCTGCCTGTCTGGAGAAGATTCTGGGTGAGATGAAGCATCTGGAGGATGGAGAAAGTGCCCATCCCATGCCTGGGTCTCAGGAGGTGCTGCCCAAGGGCCTGGGGGCTGCAACCCCACATTCCACTTGCCGGGGACACATTGAGGCATCTCTCAGGATGCCACCCTCTGGGGCCACCCATAAGCTCACCTCCCTGCCTTGCTTGGGTCCTGAAAGCTACCCAGGGCCATGTGCCCTCCCCAGGGGCTGGATTTTGGCAGGGAGGTGCTAGGCCAGCTGCAGGAAGCTGTGGGGTGACACCAAGGACACCCAGGCTCAGCTCAGGAGCCACTTGTGCCATGGCTGGTGCCTGAACCAGGTTCAGTACAGGCTTGCCCAGTCTTGGCACATCCCCCTTCTGAAGCAGCTCAGCGTGCTGGGATTTTGTGGCCATGCCATGCTGGTGGGCAGCTCCAAGGAGGCACAGGGAAGGGCTGAGGGGGACACATGGAGCCTGGGTGGGATGGTGGAGCACCCAGCCATGAACAAGGTGCTGCTGGAGCAGGGCTTGGATGTTGTGAACAAGCAAAGGCACACGGGGTGGAGGCAGGGCTGGCAGTCTGCAGGGGATGGCTGTCTCCTTGTGCTAAATGTCTCTGCTTCTCACACTGAGGCAATGAAGACTCCCCAGCCCTGCTCCTGGCACACCACAGAGATGTGCTGAGTCCTCAAACACAACCACCACTACATTTTCCCATTCTCATGTCAATGTCTGTCCTGGGTGTGCCTTGGGCCACCAGCCCTGCCGTGTGGGCTCACCCTGCTGCTGAGGACTCACTGAAGGGCTCCTAGAGCTGTCATGCCCCAGGTAAGGCTCTTTGTCCTTCTGCATTGCAGGTGCTGCCATGTGGACAAAGACGGGCTCCTTTGGGGCTGGTGGCAAACTGCAGAGGTGTCTGGGCTGGCCACAGGGCTATAAAATGTCATGGTGGGCTGGAGAGGGGCAGGAACTCCAGGGCTGTGCTGCCAGGCCTTGTGGAGTTGGGGTCACACTGCCCTGGCAGCTGCCCACGGGCCAAAGAGATGCTCCCTCCTCTGCTGCCTCTTCTGCACAGTCTCTGGGGGCCATACAGAGCAACCAGAGTGTGACACTTTTGGACTGTGCCCATGAGCTCTCTGGTCAGTCAGATGTCCAGGTCTGTAGTCTAGCACTTCGTCTTCCAATCCTATGGCTCCTGGTGGCCCTGGGACAGTCACAGGCAGCTTTCTCTTGCCACCACTCAGCTCTCCACGTAGCTCCACCTGTTTCAGAGGCAGTTGTCTCCCTCAAGGCTGGGGACAAATCCCTTCTGTGTGTCCCCTGGGTGGGCTCTGTGCTGCATAACCCCTGCCTCGCTAACTATCCCCACTCCCAGCAGGACTCCACCCTGGCCTTGATGTGCTCAGGCCACCACAGCTGGGACACAAGGTGCACAGCCACAGCTCGCTCCAGATGCCACCAGCTTGGCCCATTCTATTCAGAGGGGCAGGACTGCAGGTGGCAGCTCCAGCACAGTTCCATGCAGGGAAGCTCACAGGGGCCAGCCTCAGCTCCAGCCCTGGCTCCCAGGCTCTGCCAAGGCTGTCCCAAGAGGCAGCCTGGGTGAAACTACCGCTCCTACACTGTTCATTTTAGCAATGCAATTAACAGATTCAAATTAATTATTGACTGCTGAGTGCAGAGATGCAGGGGCAGAGCCTTGCTGGGAGAGGGCCCCAGAGGGACAGCGACCTCCATGGGACCTGGAGAAGAGGGGATAGGTCACAGCAAGACACCAGCACCTGGGGGTGTCACACGGGGAGCACAGGGCTCAGCACAGCCCTGGTGGCATCTCACACCACAGCTGATGTGGTGGAGCCAGGGGCAGAAGATGGGTTGGCTCCTGCTGGGCCTGAGCCCTGGATGCACCTGCCCAAAGGCACGTGGTGTCACTATGGGGCTGGAACAGGGTGTTTGGAACAGCTGGAGGTGCAGCCAGCCCCAGCCCGGACACACAGAGCCACTGGGAGAGGGGATCCAGAACACTCTGGGCCCAGGGCAGCCCTGCCCTGCTGCGAACGAAGCAAAGACACCGGGTTCAAAGCAGAAGAGCGTGTATTGCAAGCGGCTGCGGCGCATCCAGGAGGGGCTTCCAGCCGCCGGGAGAAAAGAACAGAGGGGTTAAAAACGATCCCAGTCTCTAGGGTTACACTGTGTCATGCAATAACAGCCCTGCGGCAAACCCCATCCCAGGAGGTCCAGGGGAGGGTGTGCGGGCCCAGCGGGACCACCATGGCTCACCCCCATTGGGGCAGGGTGAGGGGCCCAGACACCTCCCCAGGAGCCGGTGTTCCCCAGCCCTGCTCACCAGGGAGGATGGTGTGTGTGGGGTGGAGGCCGTGGTGGAGCAGGAACAGCCCTTGCTCTCTCCACCCCTTATAAAAAAACAAGCCCCGTGGGGTGTCTGCCCCCACCCAGTCGAGCGGGGCCAAGGGAATGGGGGGAAATGCTCAGGCACAACCCACTCTGCCTAGTGGGGTGGCCCAGGGGACCCTGGAGAAGGGACCTCCTCTGTCAATGTCACTGGCATGCAAACTCCGGTGTCCCAAGGGAGGAGGGGGTGCTCCCTCCCGGAGAGTCTGGCAGCGGCGGGGTCCCAAGCGGAGGCCAGCACCGGTCCCACGCAGCCTCCCGCTGTCTCTAGGGAGCTTCCCTCAGCTCGAGAACAAGTAAAAACTACTTCAAACCAAACCCATGCAAGGCAGCTATTTTGCTCGTGTGTCTCGGCGGCTGCCAGACGCCCTGGCAGCAGAGTTCCTCTCCTCTTTGGGGAGGGGGGGAGAAGAAAAATATATATATATATATTTATAGGCTGGGGTCCCCGCCGCGTCCGCTCTCCGCCGCAGCCTCATCTCTCTGCCTCCATGGTGACGTTGGCCTTCTGTTCCACGGTGGCCTGCTGGGAGACGGCGGCGGGCCAGCCTGCGGGCTGCGCCGGCGCGGCCGGAGTCCACATGCTCTGCTGCTGGCCGGGGGGAGAAGCCGTGGGCCAGGAGGGGTTGAAGGCCCCGTGCTGGGGCAGCGGCGGGGCCGGCGGCGGCGGGGACGTCGCCATGGAGGCCACGGGGCTGCTGCTGTTGAAGCTCTCGGAAGCCTTGAGGCGGGAGAACATGGTGAGGGCATCGGGGAAGTTGGGCGGCGTGGCCGGCNCTGGGGTCCCCGCCGCGTCCGCTCTCCGCCGCAGCCTCATCTCTCTGCCTCCATGGTGACGTTGGCCTTCTGTTCCACGGTGGCCTGCTGGGAGACGGCGGCGGGCCAGCCTGCGGGCTGCGCCGGCGCGGCCGGAGTCCACATGCTCTGCTGCTGGCCGGGGGGAGAAGCCGTGGGCCAGGAGGGGTTGAAGGCCCCGTGCTGGGGCAGCGGCGGGGCCGGCGGCGGCGGGGACGTCGCCATGGAGGCCACGGGGCTGCTGCTGTTGAAGCTCTCGGAAGCCTTGAGGCGGGAGAACATGGTGAGGGCATCGGGGAAGTTGGGCGGCGTGGCCGGCGTGTTGGCGGGAGTGCACATCTGTGGGAAGGAGATGTGGGGTCAGGAGGGGTGGGTCTCTGTGTTCTGCCTCCTGATAGAGCACAGAGACCCCTCTGCCCCACAGGGAGCCCCCAGACCTGCATTCTGATGATGATGCTGCTGTTGAAGGGTCTAAAGTCTAAAGCTGTGGTGAGAGCTTCTGTCACTGGGCCCAGATGGGACCCACTGTGCCCACTCCTTACCCACCCAAATCAGGGACCCCCTGTGCTCTACAGCCCACTGTGCCACCCTGGGCCTGCAGCTTTCTGACTCGGTGGGCACAACTGCCACCCAACAGGAGACTGGGTATGCTCTGGGCTCTTCCTCCACACGTTCCAAATCCCCAGTTGTCCCGGAGAGTCAAATGAGGCCACAGCAAGCAGCAAATCCCTAAGACACATCTGCCCAAGCAGATTATGGGCTGCTGGGGCACGAGAGCCAAGGGATGGAGCCTGGGGACAGCTGGAAGGGAGCAGAGGCAGGCAGCATCCACTCTCTCTGCTGTTTACACACCTCCAGAGGCACACTCTGGTGATGCTCCGCAGGTTTGCACACTCCAGTGAGCACACAAGGCCTCATTTGTGTGGCTGCTGCACAGTGGGAACCACCACGTATCCATGTGTGTGTTTACACAGGTCAGTGCTCCAGGCTCCTCCAGGCTCTCCCTGTCATGCTGGTGATGGTCTGGACTACTGGCCGTGCCCAAAACATCCTCCATCAGACCATCCCTCCTGGAGGTGCAGCCCCAGTCCCTCTGCAGGGCTCTAAGGGCACTCCCAGACCTGCTGTCCCACTATGTGGCACCAGCTGCTCTCCAGGAACACCTCCCTTGGCAGGCAGCTCTGGCAGTGCCCAGTCAGACTTCCCTGCCTGCACTCCTGGACACAGCACCAGGCTGCAGCGCCCGCCAGCTGGTGCCATGCCCTGGGGAGCTGGGAAAGCACTTACCATCTGATGGTGGTGGCTGTAGGGGATGTTTGTTTCTTGGAAAAAAGCACTGAGAGCAGTCTGAAAGGAAGAAGAAAAAAAAGGGAAGATGATGTTACCACCAGCACACAAACTGGGCACTCACCTCATCCCTGCACGCAACAGGAGGGCTTTGACAGACCCCAAAGATGATCCAAAACTAGGCCCTGGGGTGTTGACCATGCCCACAGCCCCTGCCTGCACAGGAGGGTGCTGGGCACACCTGCTCCCTGTCCCCAGGCAGGGACCCACGCCTGCCATCTGCTCACACCCGGGCAGGCGGCAGCAACGTGTATTTGTATCCTCACTGGGAAGCAGCTACTGCTGGAGCAGACCCTGAGAGGTACTTCACAGGTTACAGTCATGCCCTGCAACCACTGTGTGCAGGCAAAAGAGGGAAAATAAACCCAGCCTCAGCAGGAACCAGTTAGAGGACACACATCCCAGTCACTGTATTCCCACCAGGAGATCCCCAGGGTGGGGGCTGCAGCAGGTGCCCGCCCCATACACCAGAGCATTTCCAATTCAGTCGCAGGTGGGGCACAGTGATAACTGACATTGTTCTGGTTGGCTTCCAGCTAAAACCAGTAACAGTCTGGTAAATATGTCACATGCCACAGGCACGTGGAAGACAAGGAGGGTTGCAGGGATGGAAAGCTGGAGGGAACGGATGGCCAAGAGGGCAGCCACCCAGCCCAGGTCTGGGAGGAGAGGAGGCAGAGGAGCTTTGGGGGTGCACCGAGCTGATGAAGGAATGGTGAAAGTATTTCTTCACTCAGAGTGTGGTAAAGCTCTGGCACAGCTTGTTCAGAGAAGCTGTGACTGCCCCATCCCTGGGAATGTTCAAGGCCAGGACAGGGCTTGGAGCAACCTGGGATAGTGGAAGGTGTCCTTGCCCACAGCAGGGGGTTGGAACAAGGTAATCTTCAAGGTCCCTTCCAACCCAAACTATTCTGTGATTCCATGATAGCAAAGCTGACTCCTGTTCTGTGCCAGCCTTTAACCGAGTCAGGCTAGAAAACAATGTCTCGATTCAGTTGCAGATCAGACTTAATGTAAATGTGGGAGAACTGGTTTGGATTCAGCTCTGGTTGGAGGAATAGCCCCCATGTATCCCATTCAGCCCCCTCCCCAGAGCCTGCAGCTCTCAGGCTGGGGTGTGAGAAGCAGGGCTGTGGCCAGGTGCTGCCACACCACCTCAGACTTTGCTCCCTTCCCGCAAGCCAGTGATGGGGGCTACCCAAGCTGCTGGGGGAAAAGAAAAATGCAGAAAAGCCTGGAAAAAGGAGAGGGAGGTTATACCAAACCCTACCCAACTGTAGCAGCCGCAGTCCTACCCCCACATGCTCCTCATCCCAGTGCCCATATGCTCCTGTGTCATTCCCAGGGCCAGAATGAATGACAGTGAATCAGCTCAGCTCATTGATCCAATGGAAAATTAATTCTGCCCCAAACACCCAGGCTGGCAGGCCCTGGGAAGGCGAAGGGTTTTATGGTTTCCTGGCTAAGCAGCAGAAAACTATTGGCACGACCAGGTGGCAGCCAGAGCAGTATCTGCAAACAATGATCCAGACCTGGGTGGGGGAAGCAATTTCTGCTGCACAGTCTGGCAGCTCCCAAACCTTGGAGGTTTGGAGGGAGCCTGCAATAGCTGGGCTGGCAAGGCTCTCCCCTGCAATAGCTGCATTTAATAACACATACCTGAACCCTGTACCCAGCCAGGCTGGGAACTCAGAGCCCTCAGCACCCACAGGCACGGCTTGCTGCATTTCAGCAGTAGCCATGCAGCAGGAATAGGGTCTGTGGCCCTGGAGAGAGCTCTGAACAGGCCAGCACATGTCTATGAATCAAGGAAATGTCTAACACAGACACTTCTGAGGCAGTGACACCCCCATCACCATGCTACCCTTAGTCCTGGGTGAGGTCTGATGTCAACACCCACAGGCCCTATTGCTCCCACAGATCATGATAAGAAAGGGGGGAACAGCAAACGGGAAGCACAGGCAGAGGTGTGGGCGCAGCCAGATACCATAAGCTGATTACATCTGCTCTGTGCTCCTGTTTTCCAAGTGGCCTCATATCTCAGACACTGGCAGACAGGAGCAGAGCAGGTCCCTGCTGTCCCCCTGAGCTGCCCACACTGTGATGACAGCTGTGACAGGGCAGAGGAAACACTCCACCAGTGCAGGTCCCTCTGTCTAAAACAGCGTCTCCTCCTCTCCATCTGCCCCTTTCCAAGCACAGCAGAAGAAGCCCCTGTGCCCAGCACAATGCCCACCTCCCAAAGGACCCAGGACCTGCAGAGCCCCAGCCCAGCAGGTAAGGGACCCCACACCCACCCCCTCGACAGCACGGGGTGCCAGGGACACACATGTAACCAAAGCTGCTGGTGCCACCTGGTCACAAATGCCGTGGTGACTGGGGCAACAGCAAAGCCAATTATGGTTCCTCTGCTTGAAGAGCCCAAGCTCAGCTCAGACCCTGACTCCTGTGTCACCCTGGTGAGAGTGGGAGCAGGGCAGCCCTGCACCCACGGCCTGGCCATGCTCAGCAGGTGACCAGGCCACTGTATCCCCTCCAGGATGCAAAACCAGGAGGTCTGCAGGAGGTAGATCACACAGGGACCCTGCCAGCATGTCAAGAGTGGTGACCCAGTCAGAGAGAGGGTGGTTGGAGGTGTGTGCTGTACCTGCTGCCAGCACAGGGGACCTAGCAGCCCTGGGAGCACTCTGTCCTTGAGCCACAAAGGAAGAGGCTTAGTAAGACATAAATATATAAGAGGAAGTGGAAATCCAACCATGGGCACAGCCAGCACAGCCAGACACCTGCTTGTCCTCTTGTTCCCCACACACAACCTCACTGCTCTGAACAGAGACACACAGCACCAGGAAAGGAAGGAACGGGTGGTTTTTGAAAGCAGACTTCTTCTTACCCTTCCCAAGCAGCTCCAGGGGCAACAGGCACATAACAAGGCCAAACAGTACCTTTCTGCCTGAGAAGGAGCCTGATCCATTGCTCAGCCCCATGTGAGACTCTGCAAACTCTTATCTGGTAGCATGCAGGGTTCCAGCCATGGAGGAGGTACCTGCTGCTCTCTCTGGCTTCTCCCAAAATGCCAGCACCTGCGGCCCTGGAGGGGCTAGAGACACTCCAAACTGCTTTCTTAGGCCTGCAAACCTCCCCCTGCAACCAGCCATGGCACTGCTCCAGCTGCTGGAGGGCTGGGCTGGCACCGCCATTCTGGCTGGCACCCACAGCAGCCATCCCTGGAAGCACAGGAGGGCTCAGAGCTGCCAGCTACACCAGGCCCGACAGGAATACACCTGCCCAGGGCCCCAGGAAACAGGAGCAGAGTCACAGCGAGGGGGAGAGGTGACCCACACACTACTGCCTCGTTCCACAGGGAGGAAGGGCATGCAAAACAAATGTGTCCCTGGTCAGGTCCCTGAGTTTGGTACAGGCTCCCATCAGCTCACACCACAAAGGTGGCTGTATCCCAAATGTCCTGATCTCCTGCCCTGCTTGCTGTCCTGGATAACATTCCTCGCCCCCAGACTCCAGGCAGGCAGGCAGGACACCACACACAGAGCAAACCCTCTCCCACACACACAATGGCCCCTGAGGAGCCCCAAAGCAGCACGAGCTCAGGAAAGTGCTCCCAAAACAGCAGCATCCCAAAGCTGCCCACGTTTCACAGCAGCCTCCCTCTCCCTCCTGCCCATGACCAACACCCCAGGGATGCCACAGGCAGCAAGCAGGACATTTGCCCACGTAGAAAAGGTCCTGAGAAAAGCAGATGCTGCCAGGAGCACCCTGGCCAGGACAGAGGCACAGAGCCGGGAGAACCCGAGCCCTACTGTTGTGTCACTGGGCCACTGACCTCCCCTATGCAGAACCTCTGCCCATAGAGCTCTTACAGGCAGAGCCAACATCCCTGGGGTACCAGGGGGGCTGTTCCCATTCACACCGTGCCCCCGAAGCAGCACTTCGGTAGGAGGCTATTCATTTACACCACTGATCTCGCCTAAACGCCACCAATTTACCCCCGCTGCAGACACAGCCCAGCCAGCGATCGGGCGCTGCTCTAGAACAACAAAAGCCTCGCAGCAAGGCGAGCAGGAGCGGCCGGGAGGTGCTCCCAGAAGGAGCCGTGCCCAGCGGCCATTTTGCAAAGGGAATTATCTGCCCGTCGCACCAAAAGTGAGTGGGAACATGGTCACGGCTCCTCGTCGCAGCGTTTGTTTACAGCCCAGCTTCCTCTGAGTCATGTGAGTGCCAGGCCGGCAGGAGACGGCTGTTTGTACTTGTGCAACCCGCCAAACGGTGGCAAAGTTCTGCAAAAAAAAAAAGCCCTTGGATAGGAGAGTTAGAACTTCTGCTGTGCCTGGCCGGATCTTTGGCGACGCGCTCGGAGGTGGTGGCAGAGGCTGCCCGCCTGTCCCAGAGGGCCGCAGCAGGGCTGTGTTAGTAAACAAACCCCAGAGCACGCTATACACACACACACACTGAGCACAGCACAGCCCACGCCGCGGTGCTCCCGGCGCTGGGACCAGGCGGGGTGGGGGGAACGGGGCTCGGCCTCCCCAGCACCCCCCGGCCAGGCACGGCTCGGCTGGGAACACCATTCCCAGAGGGAGCGGCCCCGAACACGGCCCGGGAGCCCGGCACCCACCCGTGCGAGGGGAGCGGAGCCGCAGGGGTGGCACGGCCGGTGCCTGCAGCTCCGCCGGCCTGACTCAGCCCTGCCCGCGCATCGCGGCACACACACACACACACACACACATACAG
>WBMV01007805.1:243716-292917 GCA_013396655.1 Campylorhamphus procurvoides
TCCGCGGGCCGAGGCCGTGTGAGGCGGGACCGGGGGCAGCGGGGCCCGGCCCCCTGTCCCTCTGTCCGTCACTCTGTCCGTGCCCCTGTCCCCCTGTCTGCCCCTCTGTCCCCCTGTCTGCCCCTCTGTCCCTCTGTCCGTGCCACTGTCCCCCTGTTCGTTCTTGTCCCCCTGTCCGTGCCTGTCCCCCTGTCCGTCCCTCTGTCCCCCTGTCCGTGCCCGCCCGGAGGTCCCCCGGGGTTGGTGCTGGGGGGTCACTGGGGGTGCCCAGGGCTCCTCTCAGGTTGTTGGTCAGCGGCGGCTGCTGCTGGGACAGGGGGAAGAGCCGGCAGAGTGCGGGACAAATCTGGGGTCTGGAGGAATCCAGGGTGGCAAAATTCCCACATGACAGCCCCCTTCGGGTCCCAGTGGCTCTCTCCTGGCAGGAGCTGGGCCTGCATGGGGGTCTGTTTGGCAAAGGGAATGGTTCTGAAAGCTTGGAGAGCTGTCAGTGCCACTCGGGATGAGCCCGTGACTCCCCTGGGCTCGGGCTGGCCTTTGAGATTGGCCAGATGTAACTCGTTTGGAGAGCTTTACTTATTCTTCTCACACAGCAAATGTGCTTTCAGGTGCTTTCCTCCCCTACAGTGTTTGTTTGCTTATATATTTTTCTAAGTTTCCGTTCTGCTGGGGCTTTTGCAGGTTGGCAGAACATTATTTTGGGTCCCCTCGCTCACAGGGACTCGCAGGCTTTTCATTCAGAGATTTGAGACCTGCGTGTGTCCTGTTCCTTGCTGGCTGTGACACCCTCGGGGCTGTGGGATGGAGGCAGCCAGGGCCCCTGGATGGGATGCAGGGTCATCTCAGGGCCCTGCCATCACTACACCTTGTTTTATTGCAGGTTGAGCTGCAGCAGGAATGGAGGTGGAAGGGGAAAACCTGCCCACAAAAACCCTACAGCTGTGTTGGATCTCTTCGAAAATATAATCTGCTTTTTTAAGAGGTTGGGAACTAGTGTGCTGGGCTATAGGGAAAGGGAAATGTCCCAGCTTGGCTGCAGCAGGGTCTGTGTGTGACAGGATTTTAGATATAGGGTGGGTTAATTATATCCACCATTTGCAATGGACATTGCACTGCTTCTTTCACATCATCATCCTGTTGTTTCTGTCTTGTTGTAGTTACCTGGACTAGAAATTAATGGTGTGTTTGGATTATCAAAGGTAACCCCATCACCTGAGGCTGGGATTTATATTCCTGTGCATTGTGGAAGGGATCTGTTGACTGTAATGCTGCCAGAGAGCATTCCACATGTGATACCTGCCTCGTAAAACTGAACAGCCAAGGCTTTCAAGCAGCTGGTTAAATAAAAATACTGGTATTTCCTTCAGAGTCTCTGTATACAATTATAGGCTTGTTAATTAATTCTCTGTGGAACTTGCTGGTGCTCTCTCCAAAAGTTGGTGTTAGGCCAGGGCTTTCTCTTTGCCTTCTTCAGGTTTATCTAACAAGGATCCTCCTGACTTTGGGGAGGGAGAAGAGGTGTTTGAGCTCAGGATGGTTCTAGGCAGAGGCTGTGAACACTTCTGAGGTGGAGATTCAGAAGAGTGAAGGCTGTCAGGGTGGCAACTCCCCTCCCTTCTTCAGGTGGGGCGTGTTCAGAAGGACACTGTCCCTTCTGGTGCTGAGCGTGTCTGTCTTGGAGCTGGAAAGCTTGGTTATGGCTGGTGCTAAACCTGACAGTGAAGATGACTGGAGGGGAGTGAGTACAGTCTTATTTGATTTTGGGAAGCAAGCTGGAAGTGGTACAAGATGTTCTTAGGCCAAATGGCTCTAATTACTTCTGACTCGACACTGTCGCTGTGAGCCCTGGCTGGAAGAAGCCAGTTTTGCATGGACTGTGGTGGATGTATGAGTGTGTGTGCTGGAGTGTGAGCCTGACACGCACTCCTGGCTCTGAGATTACCCCTGAAAAGCTGGAAGGTGTGCTGAGACAGCATTCCCTGAGGTCACCCATCCTCTGTGCAGCTCCGAGGGTTGTCCATCACATTTCCCGTTCTGTTCCTCCAAATCTCTGGTTTGAGCAGATCTTGACTTACCGTGGGTGTCTGACCAGTTGCCATCCTTGCCTGGGTGCAAACACACCCCCTCACAAGAAGAACATGTTGTGCAAGGACATAAACCCTAAATACAGGTATTCTGGCTGCAGTTCTGTCAACCTGCCTGCAGAAAGGAACACGGTGACTGTACCAGGTCGTTCCAAGTGACGGCACCTTGTTGAGTCACAGCTGGTTGCAAAGGCAGAGGTGAATATTCATTTCTCCTTTATTGACTCTTGATGTGGTTATTACTGGGTCAGTCACATGCTCTGGGGAGGATTGAGCAGGTTGGGGTGGAATCCTTGGTCTGTATGAGCCAGAGTCCTCAGTGAGGCATCCACAGGTCATTTAACAGCTTTGTTGCTACTTGTATACAGTTTTATAGCCAAAAATCCTCTGAAAATGCCCTGCTTATTCCTCCAAGGCTCTGGGTATGGATCACCTACATTTTCCCTCCTGCATCTGGACAGCTGAGGCTGCTGTGGCCCTTCTCTGATCCCCCTTTGCAGGTACCTTGTAGCCAAAATTTCTTGCTTTTCGAAGCCTGTGCTGGCATTGCAGCTGCCTGACCAGTTGGGAAGACTCAGTTGGTACAGAAGAGCGAGAGCCTCCATAAAATGGGCTAAAGATGGGTAATTTTTTTCCCCATTTAGTAGGGAACAGTCAGGATCTGCGTGGTGCTTCTGTGCTTGAAGCAGTGGAAGGATCTGTGTGTGTGTGTGTGTGTGTGGTCTCACATGCCCTTGTTGCTTTAGGAGCAGTGAGAGATGCACCAGTGCTTCCCTCAGCTCTGTCCTCAGCTCCACTCCTGTTCCACAGCCCATCTGCAGGGTGGATGGGGGCAAGGAGCACCTGCCCTTGGCATGGCCCTTCTCTGCAGTAGGCCCTTGGAACAGAATTCCCTGGAAATTTCTGGGAGGACAAAAGATTGCTCCTCTCTGAAGCTGATCTGGTGTGTTGTTTGGGAATGAGGCTTTAGTCAAAGGAGGAGCATTTTTAAATAGGAGTACCCAGAGTCACGCCCAGTCCATCACCTCATGAGCCCTGTGTGCTGTGACTGTGTCACCACAGAGACACGTCCCTGTATTTCACACAGAGCTGTTGTCCCTCCTCTCTCCCCAGAGCACACAGAGGGTCTCTCTCCTTTACTCCTGCTGTGTTCTGGAGCTGGTGACAGCCACCACCCCCTCCCATTGCCCAGGACATTCCCTTCCTGCCTTCTCCCAGCTCCTCGTGAGCACCAGGCTGATGCACTCATGGACCAAAACCAGTTGATTTTGCTACATGTTTGTTGCTGGGTGAGATTTCTCCCAGCTCAGAGCCACATTCCTGTTTGCTGTGTGATGGCCTCTGGTGGCCCAGCAGGGATGGGTGATGAGGAAGGCAGGATGGCCTCATCCTGCCATGGTGCTGGTTCAGGCTGTGCCCGGGGCTGTTCTGACAGTCCATCCCTCGGTGTGCTGTGGTGGAGAGTGTCTGGCTGAGTAATTAAAAGGAGCTCAATTTCTGTCACTTCACTGTTAATTGTATTAATGGTGAGAAGCCTAAGCAGACATTAATTGCTTTCTCTTAATGAACGTTGTATGACACAGCCCGTGTTTGGATGGGATTACAGCTGTGCTCTTGGAGGGTGTTTTGTCCCTTGCCAGGATGTCACTCGTGCATCACATCCACGTGGGTTGCTTGGGCATGGGATTAGGGTGCTGGGTTAGGGAGAGGTACTTATGACTGGAGCAGTGTGATGCTTAATGGTGGTGCCTTTATGATAATAAAACCCCACCACTGTGTTGTTAAATATTAAGTATTTTGGTGTCATTTGATGGGCACAAGGGAGAGCCTTGGGTTCAGTTTGGTTTTGCATGGGGCAAACTAATGAGTCAGACTTGGCCTTTCTGTGTGTACCACTCATGTTTTTCCACCATAATGTCTCTTAAAATCACTAGTTAGACCTCAGCAGTGTCACCCATTCGTGTTCTCTTTTATGTGATGCTCCCTTTGTTCTGCCCTGATTTACTCTGGGGAACTAAAGCCACAGTTATTCTTTGCTCTGGCACTTTTATCCTAGTCCATCCTTGTTTATTGATGTATGATTCTTTCTGGTAAGCATGTAGCTGCATTTTCCTGGAGGATTTATCTTTGTAGCAGTTTTGCAGAGGGTTGATCCAAGGAGTTTTTGCTTTTCTTTCTTTCTTTCCTACCAAAGAGGATGGCACTTTGTATCCCCCTTGTGCCACAGCTACAAAGCTCTGTCTAAAGCTGGCTTTGCAACACCTGCCTAAGGGAGGTCAAGGTGGTTTTATAGGCTGAGGGGGCATGTGGAAATAAGGTTCAAGAGGTGTGACTGAAAAACCTAAAGCTGTCCTTGTAATGGATTTGGAAATGAAACCTAGAGGTGGAGCTGCAGTAGGAGACTAATGCATAGGAAATATATACAGGCTTTTTAGAGACACTGAAAATCCTAAATGGGTGGATGTCAGAGTGATTGGAAAAGAGGATGCCTCATATTTTCCAGCTTGAAGTTGCCTTGGCCTTTTAGTCCTTGGTGTGGTGTTTGCAGAAATGCTTTCTTGAGGTGTTTTCTTCAGCCTGGGCAAACCCTGAGTTGCCTCTGGTGGTGGCTGAGAGGATTAAGGCACAACTTTGGTCTTACCTTGAGAGCTCTGAACTTCATCTGTTGTTGTAGCAACTGGTTTTTCTGAAAGCTTGCAATGGAATGTCTTTTTTTAGCTGCTGAAAATTGTGTTATGAATTTGTGGAGACAGTTTGCTGCCATTCTGGTCTGTTAGTTTGGCTGCTGAGACCTTGAGTGCGTGGCAGCTTTTGTGTGTAGAGCAGCACTGGCAGGGCCTGGGGGTTGTTCTGCTCACCAGGAGCTCCTCAGAGTGATTTTCCCCCGTGCTCTTTGTGGCTGGCACTGATTGCATTTCTTGTTTGCTTGTGAAAGAAGTGCCTCTGGGGAAAAAACCTCTCCTTCACGTTGCAGGAGGTGACTTAGAAGATGAAAAGAGGTTTAGTCTGAAGGTGGAACTGCAGCTGTGGTTTCCAGTTGCTGTGTTGGAGAGTTAATTTGTGAGAAACCCTAACAATTTGTTAGAGATCCCTAAAGTAGTTCTTAATGGAACAACAACAGTGTGGCACATGACTTGAACTGCTGCTTTTGTGTCTGGGTGTTGTTCCAGTTACACAAGAGAGACCTTTTCATCACAAGGTGCTGGAGAGGCTGCCTGGAGATGCTCTCAAACCGCATCCTGGGCATCAGGTGAGGGAGAATTCTGTCCCTCTGCCCTGCTCAGGTGAGACCCACCTGCAGAGCTGCCTCCAGCCCTGGGGGCCCAGCACGGGAAGGATGTGGAGCTGCTGGAGAGAGTCCAGAGGATGCCACAGACATGACTGAGGGGATGGAGCAGCTCTACTGTGAGGAAAGGATGAGAGAATTGGGATTGTTCAGCCTGGAGAAGAGAAGCTTTGGGGAGACCTAATTGTGGCCTTCCAGAGCCTGGAGGGAGCCCACGGAAAAGATGAAGAGAGACAATTTACAGGAGCCTGGAGTTACAGGACAAGAGGGAATGGTTTCCCACTGCCAGAGAATAGGTTTTGATTGAATATTAGGAAAAAATTCCTCCCTGTGAGGGTGGGCAGGCCCTGACACAGGTTGGGCAGAGAAGCTGTGGCTGCCCCATCCCTGGAAGTGTCCAGGGCCAGGTTGGACACAGCTTGGAGCACCCTGGGCTAGTAGGAGGTGCCCCTGCCCATGGCAGGGAGCTGGAATAAGGTGAGCTTTAAGGTCCTTTCTGTGATTCTAGGTCATTCTGTGATAATTTCTGATTCACTGGATATGAGGGAGTTCTCTGATCCCATATAACCAGCTGCTGTGCTACTGAGACATCCTGCACAAGCTTTGTCTTCACAGTTAATCAAAAAAAAATGTTCCAGCACAGAATCCTGCCTGACCCACATAAAATGTGAAAGCTGCTCCTAACCTGCAGTGTTCCTCATGCTTTCCTGAACCTGAGTGAGAGCAGAAACCACCACGGTGTGTCTCAGGTGGAGAAGCTGTGTCAGGCTTGGAGATTATATGCAGATCAGCTTTTTGGCACTCAGTTTCTGGGAGTGGTGGGAAAAGGTTCCCTGTCATTTGGAACACTTAAATTTGTGTTCAAAAAATGACTGGATGTGGCACTCAGTGCTCTGGTTCTGCTTGGCAAGGTGGTCATCAGTCAAAGACTGGACTCAGTGATCTTGGAGGCCTTCAAGCTCAGTGATTCCGTGTTATTCTGATCCTGTAGGTCAGATTTGAAGAAGACTGTGGACCTGTGCTGAAGCTGATTGTTGTATCTGGAGATAAGGCTGTGTTTCAGTGCTACAAACATCTGGGTGCTTGCAAGCTGAGCTCAGCAAAGCTGAGCACTGCTGTCGTCATTAAGGCTCTGCCATCTGTGCAGAGCAAGAAGAGCCTTTCTTGAGGCATAAAGGGAAAAAAGCCTTAATGGAAAAAACAGAGCCATTCATGGAAACCCTTCCATTTCAGAGTAATCATGCTTGCTCCTGCCTAGAGGGACTGCAAATCCCCCCAGAATGCCTCCATAGCCACTCAGATGATTAGTTACTGCCTCTGGAATGACTCATTTTAACACAAATTTATGCTGCCTATGCATTGCACCCAGGGAAGGGAATGTACATTTGTCTCAGTCCTCTTATCCCCCACTCTCAGACTTGAAGGGAAGTGGCTTGGATGATGGAGCCTTTTATTTTAGTTCCCTCCTGATACTTATTTCTCTGAAGTTGTACTTCTGTGAAGTTCACTTTTGAGAGTGTTTCCTGAAGTCTTTCCCAGAGGAAGCTGCATTTGTGCTGCTCTCACACACCTGAACTGATTCTGCTGACTTTGGAGTTAATCCAGAGCTCCAAAATCCCTCAGATGGCACTCTCCTCATCTCCTGGAATTTGCACTGTAGTGCATCACCTTAAGGGTGAATGAAACAGATTTGTGGTGAAACTTTCAGAGCTGAGGTTCCCTTTAGTCAGCCCCTGGTTTCTCTCTTCCAGCCATCCCTGTTTCTGCATTTATTCCTGCCAGTGTTATTAATTAAATTCAGCATCAAGGTGTGCAGTCTGTGGCTTTGCTCACAGGAAGGGTTTTGTGTGGTTCCTGCCTGGGATATGGGAGTGAAAGAAGGGAGGGAAGGAAAACTTTGCCCAGCAGGAGCCCCTCTGGCTGTGCCAGGCTTTGCAGTGGGAAGAAGCCTCATCCTCCTTTGAGCAGGTTGATGGTGCTTGTGGGACTGGGATTTACGCTGGGAAGTGGAGAAAACAGGAAGAATTCATCAGAATGGAGAAATATTGGAAAGAGCTGACTCTTACTGCTCCCACTCCCTTCTCTGGAAAGCAAGTTAAAATAGAATTATCTCCACTGGAATGATTTATTCAGGTTTTTGTCTGTCCTGTCTATTCCTACTGTTGGCAGTGGCCCTCAGTAACCCAGGGAAAGAGTGAATTAACAGGTATTTTTTGTGTCTTGTGATCTTTGGTACTTGTGAATTAAAAACTGCACGGACTTATCTGGGAAGCACCACTCATTTAGAGAGGGTTTTTTATTCCCTTGTGGTTTGTTTTCTTCTAGGAAACTACTTTGCAAGTCACTTCTTTATGGGAGGCGAGAAGTTCGACACCCCTCACCCCGAGGGCTACCTTTTTGGTGAGAACATGGATCTAAACTTCCTTGGGAATAGACCTGTTCAGGCAAGTCCCTGTGTTCTGTTTTACTCCTTTGCTTCCTGCCTGTTTTGGAAAAGCTTGTGTAGGGCTTGTAGGGGAGGATGGCACAAACCTAAGGGCTCCTTGCTGCTTGGGGAGTGTCATTCCAGTCTGTTCAGATCCAAGCAGAGTTTTCCTAAGCAGTATTCACTTTCTGGGCTTATCTTCATTTAGGACAGAAGGAATTAGTAGTGGGGGAAGAGGGACAGGCACTCAAGAGCCCAGAATCTGGGACAAATTCTGCCTGCCTGCCTGAGCAAGTGTAAAACATGCTGTAGGGAAGGCTGGGAAGCACATCCACTCTCAGAGCCTGAACTTCCCAAAGCTCCTGGGCATGTTGGGTGGCTTCCAGCCAGTGTTCAGCACGTGCTGTTCTCTGTGTAAATCAGTGGCCTGGCTGGGCACATTCAGGCAAATCTCGATATTGGGTGGTTTTACTTTTCTCTGTAGCTGAGGTGGGCTGCTCAGAAAGTCCCTCCGTCTCTCCTTCAGTTTTCCCAGCTGGAGCACAGAGGTATTTCTGTGCCCACAGGTGTCTGTGAGGCTCTGAAAAGCTGCTTGCTCAAATGCTTGTTCTTGAACAGGAAATTACACCCCTGTGAGGGACAGATAGGAATTTCAGGCAGGTGTTATGTTTTGGATTTCTCTTGCATCTCAGAGCTGCTTAAAAAGAACCAAAAAGTAACAGAGTTCGAGCAGTTTGGAGATGTTTTCAGAGTGGAGAGGGAAAAGAGCTCCTTGCTTTGCCAGCTGTTTTCCTAGTTGTTTCTGCAGCTTCAAAACATGGAGATGAAAACCTGAAGTCGTGGTTCTCCTCAGAAAAGCTGTGACCATTGTTTGGTTCATGTTTGTAGTGCTTGGAGGCAGTTTGGGATCACCCTGTGTTTTACAGGTGGGGGAAACTGAGGCAAGATGATTCAGGGTCTGAATTGGACCAGTGGCAAGAACATTCTGCTTTCTGGGTTCCCCTCAGGCTGTGCCACTAGTTTTCTCAGCACCACAGGCAGTTAACAGGGCTCTTTGGGGTAGGACAAGGAAGGATCTGGAAGGTCTTTGTTCAAGGAGAAAATGCAGATGGGCAAGAGAATTAGGAAGGAGAGTCTTTAGGTGGAAATTGCTGTGGATGTATCAGTGCAGTGCAGGCCTGGGGGTGCTCACACATCCCCTGTGGCTGTAGGGACTGAGCTGGCAGGGTTGGATTACCTGCATGTCTCAGCCTGGGTTTCCTCAGTGACATCCCAGCACTGCATTTCATCATTTCTCAGGAGGGGAGTGTGTGAGATGCCATTAACACCATGGGATGTTTGCCAAGTAGGTCTAAGAGAAGGAGCCTGTTGTGGAATATAGTTTGCCTATGTAAAGTTAAAGCCCTTTGGCAGTTCTGATTAATCTTCAAGGGAAAAAAAAACTCTCGCTTGAACACAGAGCAGCAAAACTGTTCTCTGGACGTGGGCCCAGTTCTTGCTTTGCTCCTCCTTCCTAAGGAAACGTGTGTTGGTGGTCCCTGGGCCCCAGCAGGAGGGTCTGGAGCTGTGTACAGGTTGTGATCACCACACCAAGCAGTTTCCTTTGCATTTCCCACCAGAGATTCTGTGCCCAGCAGGGAGAATTACAGTCTGGAGCATTATTGTCCCTATTTAAAGGACAATCTGTGAGAGGAGGTTTCTTGACTGTGGAATGGAATGAGGCCCCCTATCCCTGTCTCTTTTCTTTTCCAGAACATTTGCCCCATTGTTTCAGAATAAAAAGAGTTTCCCCCAGTAATCCAGGGCTTCTCCGTGCTCATTAGCAGTCAGATCACTGTTTGCATGCTGTAACACACATGAAAGAGCTGCATTTCTTCAGCTCAAGCTGCAGGTGGTTTTTTTAGTGGAAATAAAAGCCTATGAGAGCAAGGCTTTCCTGACTGAGAAATCAGGATACAAACAAGAGCTGCTGAAAATGCCCATTCTCAAAGTGTGTACTCCCAGTATGAGCTAATGCTGGACCAGAGCAGGATTCTCACCCCAAAACACACTTGATTTATCTGTAAACAGAATTTGCCGTTGCTGTTCTTTGTGGCTGCTGCACTGAGTGCACTGAAAGCTGGATGCTTTTTGATGCTGGGCAAATTGCATGCCAGGCAACGTGCTGCTCCCTTTTATAGTGTGATAACAGGAGAACTCTTTGCCTTTCTGTTGCAGTTCCCCTATGTAACTCCAGCTCCACACGAGCCCGTGAAGACGCTGAGGAGTTTGGTGAATATCCGCAAGGACTCGCTCCGACTCGTGAGGTACCAGCACTGCCTGAGCCTTTCATTTTATTCAACCCACAGCCAAACTCTGTTGGAGAACAGCTGATTTCCAGATCCTTGTTGCTAGATATATTGAGAGGTTTCTGCTTTCCCTCCTGATTGGAGCTTTCCTGTGGTTTATATGCTCCTTATCCAAACAATCTGTGTTTCCAAACAGGACCAGTGGTGTGTCTGTCTCTGCAGGACAGGCTGGAGTGGTAAACAAAGCCATGAAATCATTAGCATGAACTGAAGATATTGGTCAGCTCAATAAACCCTCCAGACAGATTCTTTCCTGCATTCCTATGCAAGGAGAAGACAGAAAGGAGCTGATTCTGGTGTGAGTCACAGGGCAGGAAGATTTATTGGTCTAGAGTGAAACTTCCTCAGGTTTCTCCCGCTGCCAAGATAAATTTTGGTCCCAGTATTGCTTAGATGGCTTGTGTCCCATGCTTAGAGGAGGCAGGTCTGGATAATCATGGAGATCTGTTACCCCTCACTGCTCCACCCCAAGATCCAAAGCAGCACAGCTGGATTAAAGGCTGGCTCACCCTGGGATGTGCAGCTGCCCCTCTCCAACAGATGGCCGAGGTGCAGGGCCCAGCACACAGTGCTCTGTTTGGGTCTGGGCACTGGGCACATGTCCAGGCAGGGCATTTCCCACCCAGCCATGCTGGAGTCGCTCTGGATGGTGTGTTTGTGGATTGTGTGGGGCTGGCAGGGCTCCAGCCCCAGCTCCCAGCCAAGGGGGCTCTCAGGGCGTGCATGTGATGGGAGCACTTTGAGTCACAGCCACACAAAACCCTCTGCTTGTTTTTATGGGAAAACCGAAGGTTGCTTTGGTTTGGTTTTGTGTTTTTTTTTTTTAACGAGCAAAACCTGATGTTTCCAAACTGCTTGAATGGGAAAAGAGGGAAGAGCTTCCAAAAAAGTGACTGTGGGTGAACTGCTCTGAATGTTGTCTGGTTTTTCAGCTGAGGGGTGAACTACTTCTCTGGGAAAAAATGGCTTTCCTCACACACTTGCAATAGAAAGGGTATTTGGTTCTCCTTGAAAGTGTCCACATAAACAGAGTAACATCTCTCAGAAGCCAAATGGGAAGCAGGTTTTCCCTGGGAGAAGCCTTACTACTAATGGACAAGTTGGGCTATTACATGTAGTTTATTGCATATAGTCTACTTTCTGTGGTCACACATCCCGTTTTCCCAAGCAGGGTTGCAGCTCTGGACTGTTGGGAATGCAATGAACATGCACCTTGGCAGTGTCCAGACTTGCATCCATCCAATTCCTGGTGCTGTCAGTTCTTCTTCTGCCTCCCAAGCTCTCCTGGGCTCCTGTGCTGCCTCTGCTCTGTCAGTGCTGACACAACACTGCCAGCAGGACTGCTTAATTTTCACTGATGGAGACCCAAAATGAGGTTTTAATTGCCAGTCCCCAAGGGTACATTCTGTCTTGTGCCTTTCCCCTGTTCTGGACTAGAGGCTTTTCCTTTGCTCTCTGCACGTAGGGACACTTTGTGCCCTCTCCAGCTCGGCTTATTCACAACCAGTGGTTGAGGTTTGCACATTCTTTCCAGAACTAGTTAATTTGCCACATCCTCCACCAAATAAAGTGATGCTGAGCTGAGTATTCAGGTGTAAAGTAGGTTCTGATGGTAAAGTACTCGCAAGCTTTTTGGTTTTCAGAGAATTCCAGAATGGTTTGGCTTAGAAGGGACCTTAAAACGGATCTTGTCCCACCCCCTGCCATGGCAGGGACACCTCCCACCAGCCCTGGTTGCTCCAAGCCCCATCCAACCTGGCCTTGGACACTTCCAGGCATGGAGCAGCCACAGCTTCTCTGCCCAACCTGTGCCAGGGCCTGCCCACCCTCACAGGGAAGAATTTCTTTCCCCTATCCCATCTCACCCTGTCCTCTGTCAGTAGGAAGCCATTTCCCCTTGTCCTGTCCCTCCAGGTCCTTGTCCCAAGTCCCTTTCCAGCATTCCTGGAGGCCCTTTAGGCCTTGGAAGGGACTCCAAGGTCTCCCTGGAGCCTTCCCTTCTCCAGGCTGAACACCCCCAGCTCTCTTGGCCTGTCCTCATAGGAGAGGTGCCATGGAAAAATATGGGAAAATGTCCACTCTGCCCAGCTCTGCCCAGACAAAATCCTGAGCTTTACCAAATCCTGAACACTTAGTGCAGCTCTGGAGAGAAATAATAAACCTGTGGGTGTTGGTGTTGAAGTTCTGAGCCTTTGGCATCTCGTGTGATTTCTACGAGGATGAGACTATGAACTTTGGAGAAGGGTAGCAGGAATTTTGCTGTTAAGCATTAATATAGAAAGAATTCCTTGTGTCTGTCTTGTGTCCCATGTTTGGCCTTGGATCAGCAGCTTTATTTCAGAGCTGCAGTACCTGCTGGGCTGGTACTGACAGTTCACTCTGCCCTGGAAGCACTTCCAGTTGCAGGAGGGAGATCAACTCATGAGACAATGAGGGTGTTAAACTGGACAGGTCTCTGCAGAACCCCCAAATGGCAGAGCCTCTGTTTAGTGATGCCCTCCCCCAGAGAGTCAGTGCTGACAGAGGTGCCATGAGTTCTGCCTTCATTTAATCCCTGCTCTAACACTGGGTGATGCAGATCTCACAATACTAAGTCAAGCAATACTGAGCTTTTATCCTGCATATCTGCTAAGTTGTTGGTCAAACTTTTTAATCTCCTCAAAGGATGGAATTGTGTCCGACTCAACCTAGTTCTGTAAAATTGTCATGGCTGCTGTTAATTATGTGTTTGTGTTCTAATTCTTTAACAGACAAACAAAAAGTTCCAGCATTCCCATTGTTTTACCCAGGAGTGATGTGAGACCAGGTGGCCTCGGCTGCCTTGGCCATCCTGCTTTGCCTTTTCCATCAGAATGTTGGATCAGCTCTTTGTTCCCCAAGGTGCTCAGTCTCTTTGCTCTGTACATGTGGTTGTGAAGGCCCTGTGATGCACCTCTGTGCATGACCCCCCGACACACCCAGCAGAGTCACTGCTTTCTGACTGTGCATGCATCTGTGACCACCTCACATCAACACTGGCCATCTGAGCACTGTAAACTTCAAGTGCAGGTGGAGTCAGAAGAGCTCTTGAGGCACCTGAACCACTCTTGAACCACCTCCTTGTCTGCCATGTCCCTTGCAAGGAAAGAAGGAATGTAAAATGTGTGATTTTTGTCACATTGTTCCCCTGATGTTGCATTCCACCATTCCTGCACCGTAAGGTGGGATATGAGATGTCTCTGCCTCTCAAAGTCTGCACCAAAGTAGTCCTTGCTCGTTCCTTGGGCCAGTTGCCAGCTGGCAGAGCTGCCTGTGCAGTCTTTCCTCACCTGAACTCCCTGCTCTGTGGTGGGTCATAGAGACACAGAATTCTTTGGGTTGGGAGGGGTCTGAAATATCATCCAGTTCCACCCCCTGCCATGGCAGGGACACCTCCCACTAGCCCAAGGTGCTCCAAGCCCTGTCCAAGCTGGCCTTGGACACTTCCAGGGATCCAGGGGCAGCCACAGCTTCTCTGCCCAACCTGTCCCAGGGTCTCCCCACCCTCACAGGGAAGAACTTTTACCCAAATATCCCATCTAAACCTACTCTCTGTCAGTGTGAAGCCATTCCCCTTGTCCTGTGACTTCAGGCTCTTGTAAATACCCTCTCTCCATCTCTCTTTTAGGCTCCCTTCAGGTCCTGGAAGGCTGTGAATGATTTTCTTCCCCTGCAGCAGCAGGCATGTTGCAGCAGGAAGGTGTGTGCACAGTCTTGCTGTGACTGGCACCTTTTAGGGCTGTGTGCCTTGCCCTCTGCTCCAGTGATGCTGTTCCAGGCACACAGGGCTCAGACTCTCCTACTTCCAGCAAATGCATCCTCCACAAACCTTCTCTCCAAGCACTGCAGTTGGTGGTGGCCCCTCAGTGGTTTCCCAGGGCAACAGATCTATTCTAGGCTGAGTTTTAACCCCTTTCCTTCTCGGAAGGATGGAAGTGTATTGTGAGTGCTGGCAGGGAGGTGCAAGGTTGGGATCAGGAGGGTGATCTGGCATGGTTTTTGTGACTTCCCTGAGAAGGTGAAACAGGCACTGTTTGTACTAATGTCACATTGCTTCAGTGTGAGCTGCCCCCAGCCCCAGGTCTCCCACATTGTTAGCTGGGGCTGTTAAAGGTGCCTCAGTGTGTGTTGTGCATCTGTAGCTCACAACTCTGCTGGGCATCTCTGTTTAAAGCCTCCCTGCACATGAGGTGAGCCTGGGAAGCACTTTCATCAGTGCTCTCCTGCAAGGGCTGCTGGGTCTCCCACCCTGCTGCTTCTGGGAGAAGTGGCAAGGCTACCAGAGCCTGGATCCTTCGCTGCCAACATCAAGAGAGAACTTGCAGAAGCTTGTGCTGCTCCTTTCTTGACACACACAACACCAGTGAGTGGATTGTTGCCATCTGTGTTCTTGGGTCAGCCCAGCACAAAATGTTGATGCTCCCCTGTGTGTTTTCCAGGCAAACCTGCCCTGCTGCTCAGAGTGTTTCTTCTTTACAGCCTTCAAGTGCCATGGTTTTATTGTTTGAATAAGATCGGCTTGTGTGAAAACACCATCTCTCTCTGTACTGTGTGTTTTGTCCAGGCTGCTGCAGGTGTTCAAACCCTTAGTTTTGGGGACTTGTCTTTCTTCCCACTGCCATGTTGGGTGTATTTAGCTTGATCTGCTGTTCTGACCTAGGGGAACCTCTGGCAAAAGTCTTGTTTGGAGCTCTCCAAGCCCTTCAGTCAGGAATGTGGGTGTGAGCTGTAGTGTTCACTAGGGTTACATCAGTGCAAGTGCATGTGTTGGGTATTTGATTATACAGCTCTTAAATTTTATTTTGCACCTTCCATATTCAACTGGTGAAGCTGAATGTTTCATTCTTGTTCAGTGTGGTGTTAAGTAAAATTCCTGCAGAACCCTCTTAATTAGGCAGCAGTTATTATATGCCAGTGAACTCGGTAAATAAGGATTCCCTTGACAATTTTTAGCTTGAATTATGGAGGTATGCCTGGCACATTTCTGAGTATTTTTGACAGTACAGCCTATTCATCGAGGCTGTTTAATGAGGGGAGAGTCTGACTGATCCTGTGAAGTCAGAGACAGTGCCAAGCTTTTCCTGAACAGTTCAGCTGCTTGGCTTTGACCCAGCAACCGTGGCAATTAAGGTAACACTGATAAACAAGGGAGGCTGGAGCTGGGTGACAAATTGAGTGATGTTACACCTCTCAAAGTCAACCTGCTGCCTCCACCATTCCCACACAGTGCCTGAGCTCGTGGTGGTAGCTGCAGTCCTGGAATGACACTGGGATTTGGGTTTGTGTGTGAGAATCTGCTGCTGCCCTGCCAGTGAATCACATCCTTTTGTCTGGTGCTTTGCTCTTTGAGGCAGGGGCATCTTGGACTGTGCAGCTGGAGAGGAGGAGGCTGAGGTCAGACCTCACTGGGGTCTGCAGCTCCTCAGGAGGGGCAGCTCCATCTCTGCTCTGTGTGAGCAGTGGCAGGACCCAGGGGGTGGCCTGAAGTTGTGTCAGGGCAGGGTTAGGTTGGGTATCAGGAAAAGGCACTTCCCCCAGAGGAGGGTGGTAGGCACTGACCAGGCTCCCCAGGGCAGTGGACACAGCCCCAAGGCTGCCAGAGCTCCAGGAGGGTTTGGGCAACACTCTCAGGGACAGGGTGGGATTGTTGGGTTGTCTGTGCAGGGCCAGGAGTTGGACTGGATGATCTTCATCCCTTCCATCTCAGGATAGTTTGTCATTCTATGACCTTTTCATGGTGTGTTGTGTTGGCTGCTTGTTCCAGGATCTCTGGTCTCCCTGGGCACTCCTGGCAGGCTGTAACTCACCAGTGCCCACAGCCCACTGCCCTGGACCTTGCTTCACACCTCCTCCACCAGCTTTGTGACCTGCCTTTTGCAGCAGCAGGGAGAAGGAGTAACGCTGGGCTGTGGTGATCACACCATGGGGTCCACTTTGCAGTAGCCCATAGCCAAGTTATGGCTCATTTTACCTTATTTGAAATCTAAATTCATTCTTACATTGATTATCATGTGTCTGTTGTGCAGTTAGATGTGTTAATTTTTGTTCATACAATAAACGTGTCCAAGCTCCAGCCTTTCACAGCATCAGAGGTTTAGTTGATCATTTGTACATTTAAAGGTATTTGAAGTTCCTGTATTCAGATGCCTTCCAGGCTGAACATCATCTTCTGTGTGATTGATACTGCAGGTACCTTTTGTTGAGCTTCAGGAGTTCTTTGTGTTCCAGAAACCTTGTTGTGTTGCCTGTCAGGCACCATTTCATGTGCAGTGTTAAAACAATGAGGTTTTAGATTTCTCAAGCCCATGTAGGATTTCTTTAGCCCAAATGCTCAGCCTAATATGAAGACTTAAAAGGGAGGAGAATGTTTCTCCTCCTGAGAGTTTGACATTCAAGATTTCTCTTTCTTGTCTCATTCTGTGCCCTGGCACTGTGGGGCTGGGTGAGTTCCCTTTCCTCAGGGGAAGGAATGCAGATCTCCTGGGAAGCCTGAGGTGGAAGCCCATGGAGCCTTGCCTGCCCTAAACACCCAGGCTGGAGTACTCTTGTCCTGGGGATATCTCATCAATGTATATTCTAATCCCCTTGCTCTTGTCTTTCAGGTACAAAGATGACGTTGACAGCCCTACAGAGGAGAATGGGAAGCAGAAGGTCCTGTACAGCCTGGAGTTCACCTTTGATGCAGATGCCCGTGTTGCCATCACAATCTACTGCCAGGCCACGGAGGAGTTTGTTGGGGGCATGGCAGTGTAAGTCCTGGGCTTGTGGGCACGTGGAGGGGCACAGGAGCTCTGGGGATTGAGCTGTCAGGCCCCTCTCATGAATCCCCCCTGAGCCTGTGCTGCCACACATGGTGGAGAGGGAAACCTTTTCCTGTTTTATTTTATGTATTCTAATAACTTTGAATATTACTTTCACTCCTTTCCCATAGCCAATATCTTCTCTTGTTCCCTTTTTGGTTTGGTTTTAGGGTGTAGGGGAACTGTTCTGTGTGCAGCAAAGGAGAGGAACTCACAACTGTGTGTTCTATCAGCAAGATGTTCTATGAAATTAAAATGAACCACCACCCTTCCCTTCAAATATGACCTGTTTTTAACCCAGATCAGCTAATTCACTGCATTTCTGCATCTGGGCCACCAGAGTAAAGTTCAGTCTGACCTTTACAGAGTGAGTCTGTAGAATTGAAGCCCTCCCAAAGTCCCCTTTGGGATAAATGAGGGAAAGGATTTACTCCCTGAACCCCTGTCTGTGTTTCCTGCCAGGTACACCTTTAGTAAGCTGTGAAAAGAATGGTCAAAATGTTATCTGTGGGGTCATTCTCATATGCTGGTAGTACATCCCTACAGATTTTAAACCCTTTTTATCTAAGTCAGCACATTTAAACCATTCCAATCAACACTATATCCTATAAGACCATGAAAAACTTCCTCTCTCTGAAGAGCAAAGGTGGCTGGAATGTGCTCTGCCTGGTGGGAATTGGGTACACGTGGGCTGCTGGTATGGGATGGCAGACTTCCAGTGGCCATGGGGCAAAGAATTCCTTTTGCTCCATGGGTAAAGGAAGGGTCAGGCTGCAGAAGCTCTTGGCTTCCTCTGGTAGAGGCTTTTGGCTGAGCAGAGGCTCTTGGACATAGTGCTGATGGCTTCTGCAGTGCTGCTCTGGAGCTGGGGCTGAACTCAACTGGAGGGATCTGCAGAGCTTTCAGCAGGGAGAAGTATGTGTGACAAACCATGAAGTGTTCTATGTGAAGTGTAAACACCCCACTAATGGTCAATGAATAGTGTATTTTTAGAAATGAGCCAAGCTTAATTCTCCGGTCCAGATATAGATTCCTTCAAACTGGAGGATATCCTGATCCAGAATGTTGGTTTAGGCCCCTCCCTTCTTCTGTCGAAGCCTCTGGCTCCCTCTGTTTTGGGGAGGTAACAAATGAGTTACTCCTTTCAAAGTGCTTTAAAAATATCTCTCTACCAACTCTGAAAACCCTTTCTGTTTAGGTCCAGCTTTTCCTGAGCAGAGCTGGACGCCTTAGAAATCCTGATAAAGTTTCCATGTTCTGTCTCTTAGGTCCTTCCTTAGGTTTCCTGTGAATTTAGTGCTAGTGAAGGTGTTGGAATGGCAGCCTTGGAGATTGAAGTCCTCTTTTCCTACCACAGGTACAACGTGGAGAGGTGGCCAGTGTCCCTTGTGCTGCCCTGCAGTGCTCCTTGTTTTTTGACCTGAGAAGGAAACAATCCATGGGCTAATGGGGAAAGCTGAGGGTCTCTATGGCCAGGGTGGATGTATCTACATTGCCATGGCTTCAAGCAGCAAGGCTTGGCTTAAATCATTGATTTTAATCTTTTTTTGCATAGTCATTTGTTGGTTTACACCGAAAGAGAACCTGTCATTGGCCAGTAACAATGAAAACATCTGCATTTACAACTCTATGTGAGCTTCACATCAAACCTTCTTGCTGCATTTTTCGTGCTACAGTCTGTAAAGAATATCCATATTGTTTCAAACCTATTTTTCAGACTTGTACTTTTCCATTTTATGTCCAAATGGCAAAACCACAGAATTATTCCAAAAAGAAACATCTTTTATTGATTTTTAACCTGTGTCTTGAACCAGGCTATGTTGGGCTGGAATTGCAGCCAAATCACCTGAGACCAGCAGTGTTTGTTCCTGTTGGTTAAACTGCTCTTGCTGGGCTCTTAAGAGACTGTCTTGTCATGTTGTACCTTGAGTAATAATCGCTTAATGGGATTATTTTAGTTACCAAATATAACTATTTCTGGACAGAGTGTGTTTTCAGTCCTCTCTAACTAGTAGCTCTTCCCTCAGAACTCTCTTGGTTGGTTGGAGGAGGAAAACACAGTTTCTGGTTCAGTTAAGAACACATTTTCCTGAAATTTAGTCCCATGCACTGAGCCAGTGACTGTCCCCAGTGCTGTTGCCTGTTCTTTAAAGCTTGTGCAGCAAACACAAGCTACCCAATTGCTCTTAAATTAAATTGCTAGGCAGAGTTTCTGAAAGTTAACACAGCTGTCAACTTCAAAGAATTTATTTTTTCCAAGTGTGCATTTTGAATCCACCCTGTCCATGGTTCACTGAGAGAGACATCTCTGTTAGATGGCAGAGCAGAAGCTGTGTTTGTGAACCCTCTGCATGAAACCAGGATCAGCAGGGGTGTCCCCCCTGAGGAGTGCAGCTGATGGTTCTGTGCTGCCCTAAAAGCCAAAGCACCCCCATTCAGCTCCTGCTTCCACTGCTGGCCCTTTATTCATTAAATCCTGCTTTGTTTCCCTGTAGTGGAGGGGTGATGGACTGTCTGTCTCTGCTCTGGAGTTCTTGGGCAATGGATGTTCCATAAGTGTGGGGTGCAGGGGGCTGCACCAGGAGCCAGGGAACCTCTTGGAAGGCACAATCCTGATTTCATGCAGATGTGTAGGTAATAAGGGTTGGGGGAAGTGAGATACAAATATAGATTTTATAAGCTGCTTTAATTCAACCCAGGCTCTTTTCCCATGTGGAAGTGGCTCCTGAAGCACGTCTTGGGGCTAGTGCAGCTGCCCAAGTAGGCATCTCTGCTTCTCTGGATTTGCTGGCTGCTGGTGAAAAACCTTTTGAAGCTCTGATTTCAGCTTTGCAAAGCAATTCTGTAAGGGCAGTGCTGTAATTACTTTGATTTATTCTTTTCAAATTGTGGTGGAAAAAAAAAAATCTGGGCTGCATTCTCAGAGCTCTGAGTTGAGCAAGTGCATTTTCAGTGCATTTCACTAATAGGAATGCAGCTTGCCCTGCCTGGGCTGGCAGACTTTCCTTTTCCTCAATTTCTTCTGGTGCTTCATGCAAGGAACAAGCGTGTCCAATTCTATACTGTGTATAAATTCAAAACCTTTTCTATTGCACTTGATTGGGATGAAGATGCTCTTTAAAACAAAAAAAAACATTTTTTTTTTCCACTCTCCTAAATTGATGCTAAATTCTAAAATGGGAGAAACTTTCTGGACCCTTGTAAAAAAGCAGGAATTTTCTCCTAGCTCCCAGCCTGCAGCATGGCTCCTTAGAAGTGCTAAACAAGTTATTCCTGCTTCTCTACTGGAAAAACCACAGCTCCTGATAGTATCAGGGATCCTGCAAAACTCGTGGGAGGAACGTGGCTGTGGTCATGCAGTCTGGGGTGAGAGGAGGGAGGGAGGGAGGAAGGGAGGTGGCTCTCCCTGAGCAGAGGCTTTACATGCTGTGGAGCCTCTGCTCACCTGAGAGCCACAGCTTTGAGAGCTAATCCTTTGGGATTAGCTACTTTCCATGACCAAAGGGAATCCTTTCTGCAAGCCAGGGAGTTACTATAACTGCTGGAGTTCTTTGGGCTCTGTCTAAAAGCTGGTGGCTGTATCAGTCCGTGCTGCCTGTCCTAACCTGTCTCAGAGGAGCGTTCAGCAGACTTTCCCAGGTAGTTGTGCTGGGAGGTGTGCTCAGCTCTGGTGTTTCCTAGCCAAGATCTTGGGAACACGTAGCTCCCAACAGCTGCCTGCCTCTTGTCCTGAACTGTTGAACTCTTGAGTGTCACAGGGAGCTGTATCATCACTTCTGAGGGAGCACAGGTGACCAGTGGAGTCTGGTGAAGGGGAATGTGTGGTGCTGGTGATTGTCGAGGTGTGTTCACCTCTCCAGCCCTTTCTGGTGCTAGTGCAGGGATCTGTAAAAGGCTCTTGGATGAAATGGGAATTAGTTTAAATCTGGAGGGGGCTACTTTCCTTTGAAATGTCTTTTGCTTGGTTACTCTGTGAGAATTTACTCTTAAAACACATCAGTTCTCAGGGGACCAGCTGCTCCATCACCCCAAGGGTAACAGAGATCAGCCTATGTCCAAAGTCTCTCTAATGGCATGGAATTAGCGCTGGCCTACCTCTGAACAGCTCAAGGCCCTTGGTGTCCTCAGTTTTATTTATTTTTCTAGTTGTGTCCATTGTCTTTGGTTATGGAATTTGGTGAAAACACAGAAGTGTATGAGCTACACATGACTGCTCAGTAGTGATTGCCTGTAAGCATGTGATGTCCCCCCAGGTGAGAGAGAGGGGACTCTGCACTGCATTTCCATTCCAGTGTTGGCAGCAGCTCGTAGGCACCAGCCTGGAGGTGCTCACCACTCCTGGGAGGGCCCCTGGGACTCGTCCAGCCTCAGGTATCCTGCTGAGTGGCAGGAAGGAGTGCGTGGTTCAGACAGGACAGCGGCCGTTGTTTCCTCAGGGGAGAAGTCAAAGCAACCCGTGGAGCTGGAAGCACTTAAAAGAGCCAGTTCTAAAGGCATGAGCAATCCAGGCAGATCAGCAATTCATGATAAATATGACATGAGAGGTTTGGGTCTTGCAGCCCATTCTTAGGAGGAAGATTTTCCTTTTTGGAGAGGAAAGATTCTCTCCCGTGTCCCATAATGTTGCCAAGCTCTATTTTCTTGTTAAAAAGAGAAAACAGAATGACAATAGGTCAGTCTCGCTCTGCAATCCCTGCCCTTTTCAGGGCTGTGCTGTTTGCATTGCTGACGGGCAAATGGATGTATTAAAAGAAATAAATCCCATTTCCTTGTTTGTTTTGCAGTGCCCACTACACAAACATCCTCCCACGCTCCTCTAAGCTGAGGGGGGACGTGACACTGCAGTGATTCCCTGTTCTCTCTGCATGTGGAAGTTGGAAGAGTTGGGTCTCTGACAGGATGGAATCCAACGGGCAGCTCAGTGCATGGCTGTTTTCATTCAAGCTTGCGTAGGAGACAGAGGCACTCAGATATTCCTTGGGGTATTTAATAGCCTCTCTCAGCTCAGGGCCTTTGAAAGATGCTCTTGCTGCCTTTGGCCATGGGTTGGGGTGATTCACACAAATTCTTTGTGCAGAGATTTCTTCAATGTGCAGAAACCAGAGGCTGGGGTTTTTTTTGCCCTTGCAGCTTTGATCCAGGCACACACCAGTCCCCAAGGGAACACCGTAGTGGGCAGAGTTCACAGGCTGGAGAGCCACATTGTGTAGATCTCCCTGAGCAGACAAACCCTCTGTCTGCAGCCTCTGTGCCTCTGTGTGTAGCTGTGGGGTGAGATTGGAAGCCCGGCTGGGAGTGTGGTGCTCCCAGCAGCTCAGGGGGCTGGAGCAGGATAGGGGCAGTGGGGTTTCAGCTGGAGGGGGGAGCTGTTTGGTTTTCCCTGGCTCAGAGTGGAAACTCAGGCCTGGAGGAAGCAGGAGGGGAGGAGAAGGCTGTCAGGAGAAGAAAGTGCAGCACCTTAGCAGCTGATTAACCTCCAGACTCCTTGTGGGAGCTTCTCTGGGGTGGATCTTGTCTGGCTCTGACTGACACCCAGGGCTATGGCCTTTTTGTAGTTTGCTAGTGTTTCTTTTATCAATAAAAATCCCCCTGAGTTGAGACATTTGTTCAACTTTCCTTTTCTCTGAAGGAAACTTGTGAGGTCCTGGCCCAAAATGGATGGGGAGTGAGCAGATGGGAGAGAGAGGAGGGCTAGTGTGCTTGCTCCATCCCCATCAACTCCTGGCCTCTTTGAACACCAGCAGAGCTTGAATGGCTCCCTCCTCATCACCTGTAGGAGGATGTGGAGCCTTCCAAGCAGTGGAAATTGCAGAGGGAGAATTGGTTCCTGAGGACCCTCTGAAGCTCTTGTGTAGCCCTGTCTTGTCCTCACTTCGCTGCAAATTGCCATGGAGCATGTGAGGCTGCTACTAAAGAAAGAGGGCTCTTGTTTTGCCCGCAGGCTCTTCAAAGCTCAGACTCTCTCAGCTGTTCCTAGTCCAAAGTGTTCCCTTGGGGCAGTATTGCTCTGTGCATCCTGCTTTCCCTGAGGAGCAGAGCCTGGACAGGGCAGGCTGGCAGGGATCCTCACATGGTGCTTCTCAGTCAGGGCTCCCAGCGTGCTTGGGGGAACAGGAACTGTCCTTTGCCTGCCCAAGTGTGAGGAGCACAGCAGTGAGGTAGTCTGGACTGTTGCCCTGCTGAGGTGCTGAGGAGGGGTGAGGGAGAGGGGCAAACACCCCTCCACATTCCTGGTGGGTCTGCAGTGAGTATGTAGCAACAGCAGTCTTACTCTGTTCAGCCAGAAGTTCCCAAACTCTAACATGCCACTGGTGGCTTGGCAGCTGCTGAGGGTCTCAGGTCCCTGATAGCAAGACTGGCTGGGCACAGGGAGAAGACACAAGGCTGTTTCTCTGTCCTGTGGGCAAGTGCTGCTCAGCTGAGGGTGGGGAGCAAGGCTGGGGAGCAATTCTGGTCTGTCCCTGTTGTCTCAGAAATCACTGGGAGGTGGTCACAGGGCCTCTCCTCTGTTGGTTCTGTGATACACAGCAGGATTTGGGGGTGGAAGGGTTTGACATGGGGGAGGAAGGAGTGAGTGCAGAGTGTAAACTCTGCTTTGTGGGAGGAAAGGTGTGTCACAGAGCTCACAGGAGGAGCTGGACTGTGTGAGTCCTGAGGACAGAGCTGGGGCTGCTGCTGCAGTCAGCATGTGTACTGTGTGTTGCTGGTGATTCTTGTGATGTCAGGGCTCCCTGAACAAAGAAGCAGGTTTAAAATACTGTGATTGAGGATTTCTGTTTCATCCTGACCTAGCAGGACAGACACCACTCACATCTCCACTGTCCCAAGGTGGTTCTACTGGAGGTCCTTCTGGGTGGAGGCCTGGCCAGGGCCGCCTGAGCAATAGCAGCTCAAACATTCAGCTTTTTCAGTCTTTCTGCAGGGACAGACAGAGTGTTGCTTCTCTGCTGCCCTTTATTCTTTGATACACACTCTCCTTTTCTGCAGAGCTTCTCTGCTGCTGTTTGCTGTGAGCCCCCAGCAGTTCAGGCATGGAATAGAAGATTGTAAATGCAGGAGATGCCAACCAAAGGGGCTGGGGACAGGCAGATGCCACTGAGACCCTGCTGTGCAGGATACTTGCTTTGTAACAGCTTGCCAGGTTGTCCCCCTGTGCAGCACAGGGAGTGTGTACTTGTGCATGGAACCTGTGCATCACCTTGGAAGGATGATGGATCCCTGGGACAGTGTGGGGTCAGCAGACTGAGGAATTCAGCAGCCCCAGCACTGGCTGCTGGCTGGAGGTGTCCAGAGTTGTCTCAGGGTGTTCAGATCCAAGTCTGGCATCTGTTAATCCAAGGCATAAAGCTCACTTGGTTCACTTGGGGGAGCCTCCTTAATAACTTGGTCATACTCTTCAGCTCAGAAAATCTGCGTGCCTGCTTTATTTCTTTGCTGGGGATGCTGAGAGCAGCAAGTCAATGTGAGTATTGTTTTGCCCTGTTCTCCTTGGAATAGTGTTATTTGTTTTCCTGTTGTAGCCTGGTTTGAGCTTCTGGTGCTGTAAGTGCAGGTCCTCCAGCCTTCCTGGCACTCAGCAGCAGCTTCTTTACACCCTTGTCCCAGCTTCCCTCTCTCCTCTGCACTTTATTTCCAGTAAGTTCCTGACTTGCTGTCACCTTAGATAAGTCACTCTTCCATCCCCTTGCTTTCCCAGCTGTGGAGGGAGAATTGTGCCTCTCTACAAAGCTGAGAAGCTTTGAGAGTGCCACAAAAGGAGCCAGATACAGGCTGCTCTATTCATTGTGCTTGACAACTCAGTAAATAAAACTTCACTCAATTGCTCGCTCTGTAATTCACATATAAAAGACCTGTCATTCTGATCTCTCCCACACCATGCTTGAAATGCAAAGGATGGAGTGAGACCTTCTAGTAAAGCAGCATAATTTCAGCACAGCACAGAATGGGCTTTGAGGGTATTGTCATAAATAATGTAATGCACCTGCCTTAGCAGGAAGAGCAGAGTGCAGGTGTCAAACCTGCCCTTTGTCACAGCCTTCCAGAATTTAACATGGTGTTTGTGACACTTGATAAGCCTTCTGGACCCTCAGAGGGTGCAGGAACTAGTCTGGCTTTCCAGGGAAAGGCAGCAGTTTGTGCCAGTGGGGAGCCTGGTTTTTCCTTCCTTGAGTTTGAGAGGAATTAATAAATATTCATCATCTTCTGGTATCCAGCTTCTTATAGCTTCAAAATGCATCCCAGTCACTGTGCTGTGTGTCTTGTCACTGCACTGCTGTTGCTGCAGTCAGTGTAAGTCTCTTGGGCAAGGGATCTCTCCCCGTCTCTCTGGTTTGTCAGCGTGCTCTGAGCACACGGTTGGTAGTTTGACAGGAAAGGCTTTGGTGGTAAAACCAGCTTCAGATGTTCCCACCCTGCTTTGGGGTTTGCTGCCTCCCCTCCTGTTGCAGAAGTAGCACAGGGAGAGGTTGTGCACATCCAGCTCAGGCATCACCCTCTGGGCAGGGGCAGTGGGCAGGGAATGTCTCTCTTGGGGCAGAAAGCACCCGGTGGGCTCTGGTGCAGAGGTTGGATGGCAGCTGTGGCTCATCCCAGCCTTGAGACAGGGGAAGAATCATGGCTCTTCTCTGGGAGGCTGGTGTGGAGGACACTCAGTGTCTCCCAGGTGGTGTTGGCAGCCTTGGGGAAGCATATGAGGAGCAGAGGGGTGGATTGGAATGGCTCCTGCTCACCAGGGTGGTGGAGCCATGTAGTGTTCCCCACTGCAGAGCTGTCCCCTGGAGGCACAGGAGAGCTTTCAGCACCATGCTGGGTGGTGTGTGCCCACTGTTAGGTCATTCCTCGTTCTTCCTGGGTTCCCTGCAGAAGACAGGACTGTGCTGGGCTGAAAGCCAACATTTCCCAGGCCCTGGATTTAGGGAGCTAGCCTTTGCCAAGCTGCTGCACCCCACTGTACTCCTGACTCCTAGTGTTTCCAGGCAGGTCAGTATGGACACGATCAGACCTTGCCTGTCTGCGCTGCTTTCCCTTTCCTGTGCTCACCCTCTTGCTTTGACCTTTCCCTTCCCTCTTTGTGTCCCCACTGAATGGCTGCCAGCCCCTGCCAGCTCTGCCCTTAGAGCTGCCACTTGTGATTCCTGAAAGGCCGAGTGAGTGAGAGCCTGGCAGAGGGCAAGCATTTGTTACAGCGAGTTTTCTTCTCCCTCTTTCTTCAGATACAGCACAAAGAATCCCTCTCTGCAGTCGGAGACGGTTCATTACAAGAGAGGGGTAAGCCAGCAATTCTCCCTGCCTTCCTTCAAGATTGATTTCTCAGACTGGAAGGATGATGAGGTAAGTTTCTTCTCCCTGTCCCCTTCTTTGCACACCCCTGTTGTCCCAGAAGCACTGGTCTCCATTTAGTGCCATGAAGTTATGACTGGAATGCCCCTTCTCCCAGTGCCACAGCGTGTTTTGTGGGTACTTGGGAACTGGGCAGGTAGGTCAGGCCAACAGGGAGGGAATGCAAAGAAGTGACTTTTGATATCCCTGATCAGCTGGTTTAGGAGAGAGGCAGCAGAGATTGGCACTGCAGCTTTTCCTGCCACTCCTCAGCTTCTCTCTCCCTGCCAACCTGAGAGCTTGTGGGAACCAACATCTCTCTCAGTCTCTCTGTTTTGGTGAGTTTTAGGTTTAAGGTTTTGAGATTTTTGGTTGGTCCTCTGGATGAGTAGTCTCCAAAATGAGGTGCCTATGAGGCAATTCACAGAGGGGCAGGAAGAACTTCAGTAATACATGTGCATATCTCATAAATGATAAACACACACAGATATTGGGAATATGTGCTCAAAGTTTTTTACTGGTGGGATGAATAGAGCAGTTTGGAGGCCACTGCTCTAGTGCTCTTTGAGGGCCACATCCTGCACAGTGATGGGATATTCTCCATCTGGGGAAGATTCACATGCATGCATCAATGCTGAATAAAGCAATGCTTTCCTCCTCTTGGTTGAACCCATAACTGCAAACAGGAGAGGGCTTGGTTTTCATTAAGCTCTGTGGCTGTTTCTACAAAGCAAGATTTGTTGAGTCCTGTTAGTTTTGGTATCTCTGCAAAATTTCAAGCCAGGCAGTAACTTTGCCTCTTGAGTCTCTGAGCTTGGGCCCAAGGGCTTCCCCTGCACATGACACAGGCCAGGGAGGGCTTGGGCTTTCCCCTGCTCTGTGCAGAATTGTCATGAGAGACTTCTGAGGCAGCTACATTATCTGTAGCTGCTGATAATGTATTTGTTCCTGTATTTGTGACCCCTCTCCCTGATACAGTGTTCAATTCCTGACCTGAGCCTGTGTAAGGCTGTTGTGTATGTGAACCCTGGTAGATAACTCTACCTACACAAAAAAAACTTAAAAAAAACCAAAGAGGGGGGTAAAAAAGCAATCTTTCATGTATTTTGAAAGATTGAATAGCTATTGTCTTGAAATTACAGTTATAACTGTAGTCAGTCCCGTGCCTTAGCAAATGCTGTGGTGGTTACCAAGAGCCTGCAGAGTCTGGTCTCCTGATGTCTTGGCTGCTCTGCCAAGAGATGATTTCACAAGCACAGCCTACAAAAGCCTGGAAGAGCTGCTTTTCAATCCCTTCTGTTGTCTGAGAGAGCTGGAAAGAGGGAGCTCAGATCCCTTTCTTCTTAAAGAATTGTGAAGCTTAATTTTCACTTTAGTTCCTGTCAGCAACATTTTAACTTGAGTACTAAAGTCATGTCCCTTTGACAGCTTAAAGGAGGAGATGCTGGGGAAAAATGAGCTTCCAACTTCCTTTGCTTGTTCCTCTGCATCCTCCTATTCCTCTTTTTTTCATTGGTGTTACTGGAGCTGGAGAAAATGTGGGACAAGCACTGTGATTTGGAAGAGTTTCTCCTCCCTTTTCAGCTCTCTGCTTTGTCCTAAATCTTAACTGGCCACCAAAATGCAGCACTTTTATCTGAGGGAGCTGACAGTGTGTACACTCAGCTGTGGACAACTGCACATTTCAGATTTCCTTCCAGCTTTGTCACTGGTTTTGTCCCAAACCCCCAGATTTACGTCACATTTCTGCTCAGTGGAATATTTGGGTACGATGCAGTTCTTGGCTGGCCCACAGAAGGGTCACCAATGTTATGTTGGGTTGTTCTGGGGAAAGCTTTTATAAAAGTTTAATTTGTCTTCCCAATATACTGGTTTGCTGGGAAGTTACAGAATATGGCTTGTGTTGAGTCAGTTGTGCTCAGGGCTGTAAAAATTAATGTGAAATGATCCCTTAAAGAGGCCTGTTGTTTGAGAGCTCCAAAGTTTGTAAGGTAAAGCAGCCTCAGTTCTGTGATGTGACTTTCCCTTCAAGGGGCCAAAGAGCAGCTTTTGTTGTGCAGTAATAAATCAGAGCAGGAAGCAAAGCAAAACCATAAGCTTTTTTAGCTATTTTAGTCCATTGTCCTCAATGAATTTTCCCTCTGTGGCATGCCAGAAGGGTTCAAAAATGCAAGCTGGAAAATAGTGGCTCAAGGAGTCTGTTCTGTAACAAACAGTGAGAGGTCACATGAGATTTTTTTGGGTTTGCTTTGCTACTCTGCTGTTTTGGAAAGAGAATAGATTCTGGTAGTTAAAAGAGTAATAAAATCAAACCATGATACAGAGGATGAGAATTAACATCCCTCAAGTTTTCAGACTAGTTGGGCACATCCTAAGGTCTCCCAGCACATGCTATCTGTTTGGGATCCTCACACCCCCCAGGGAAGCTCTTGGCAGAGGCACAGCTGGTGGCTGGCCAGGTGTGGCACATCCCAGTGTCATTCCTTTCAGGATGAACACTGGAGTTGTAATTCAGCTGAGGAGGAGCCATCTTCAACTATAAGGGCCACCTTCCCTCCAGCCTGGGTGGTTTGGGTGGCCATTTGTGCCAGGGGCTGCCTTGAGAATTCATTTTTCGAGGGACTGGCTGGGGCAAATGATATTGGGAATGCAGGAAATCCAGGGAAGCCCCAAAGCACTGCTTGGAATTGGGTCTCAGTTTCATAGGAAAACAAACTACCTGGAGCACCACGGTGAAATGATGTCTCTCTTTTTGAAAGTCTTGGCAAGAGATGAGACAAAAATCTCCAAGTGAGTAATTAAAAAAACCACCAGAAATCCCATCTTGGAGCCACTTCCGTTCCTGGCAAAGGACAGTGTTTGTAAGGGTGCCTTTTCCTGGTGTTTCTGAGATGACACGGAGCTTTTGAAGTGCTTTAATGAAGTGTACAGGGCAAAGGGAGAAGTTGAGTCTGTTTTCCTTGCACTGAAGTGAGATCTTACGTTTTTACTCTTGCCAATTTAGAAGGTCAAGGACCTGGATTTCATAACGTGCCAAGAGATGGAAATCAGCCTGGTGTTTCCTTAAGGTGTTCTGTGAGCTTGAAGTTTTACAGATTTTTCTCTTTATGTCTTCAGGAAGAGTCTTTATGTCCTTATGTCTTCCTACAAGAGTCAGGGTCTGTTTTGTGGGGTTGGTGGTGCTGTGCTGAGCCCAATATATCCTGCCATACACAAGCAAAACTGTGGCATTAGATTCTGAGAAACCTGTGCTAGTCCAGACCACTCAGGGGTCTTTCAGGGTATCTGACTTAGTGAGAATTCAATACCCTTTGAAATTCAAATGGGGATCCCTTGCCTTGCTGTCCCCAGCTGGTATTTGGTGCTGTGTCAGTGTACTGGCGCAGTTCTTCCTGCTGTCTCCCTGTCAGAATTGGTGCTGGATTTTAAATCCTGCTGCTCAGGGGTGTCCCTGGGAGAGCAGGGACTGGGGGCCTGTCAGAAGGGACCTTCAGTGCTCTGATGTTCCATGATCTCAGGTGTTGCCTTGCCCAGCCCTGGTGGGAGTTGTGTAACCTCAGCTCCTTTCTTTTCCCCCAGCTGAACTTTGACTTGGACCGTGGTGTGTTCCCTGTGGTCATCCGGGCAGTGGTGGATGAAGGGGATGGTAAGCATGGTGCTCTGCTCCCCTGGAGTTCTCCTGGCTCTCTCTGAGCTTGTGGGGCTCCTTGGAGAACCTCCCAGGGGAAAAATATGTCATGGCTTTGCCATAACTTCCCTGTATTGAAAGGGCCCAGCTAACCACGGGTTCTTACATAAAAACTGATTTCTGGAAATAGCCTGCATTTTTTACAGGAAAAAGGGCCAGGGATTTGGTGTTGGAGTGGTGTTTAGGAGAGCTCCTGGCTCTGCCACCAGTGCCAGGCACAAATTTGAGCAAATTACTGCTTTGCTCTTCGGGTTTTACTTTTACAGTTTGTAAGGAAAGGAGAAAGTGGGTATTTTCTCCTCCTTCGAGGGTTGTCTCCATAAAAACCTGAAAATGGGCAGAGAAAAGGAAATGGCTTTAAAGTGCTCAGGCCACTCTTCAGCCAAATGCAGCTTCACTGAGCAGTTTGAAACTCTCCTCCTTTTTCTGAGGGTGCTGAATGATTATGACAAAAGAGTGCAGCATTCGAGGAGAAATTCTTGATTATTTTAAAAGAATAATTATTAATAATTAATAACTATGAGTAGCCAGCGTTTGTTTTTAAAGCACATTGCTGCTTTGGAGAGGGAAGTCCAGTAAATATTTAGGTTGTTACTCACTTTGCACAGGATTTCCCCTAGGGGGGTGTGTGCTTTTGGACTCCACACGTTTGCACTCACTCGGATTGTCAGCAGTGAAAAGGACACAAGGAAGTCACGTTTGCTCTGAAATCAGGAGGTGACGTGGTCAGCAGGACCAGCATTTCACTTCTGTAATGTTTTGTGCAAAATTTAGGATAATCAGGAAGGAAAAAAATCCCCTGTTCATCACGTTGTTCAGGTCAGTCACTTTCTTATGTTGTAGATGTGAAAAAGCCCAGGAACTCATTACATTATTTTACAGTCTTCCAAGCAGACTGAAATAGAACTGGATGAACCAATTTCAAGTGTGAGTAACAAAGCACAGTGCAACAGAAAGGAAATTGCTTGTAAAGTGCATCTATTTTTAGTGATTTCAGGCACTGTTAGTGGAATCCACATATATGTATATTTCTTTGCCATAAATACAAAGCACCTTCCTCTGTTCATGGAACTTTTTGCAAGGTATTTCTGCCTTCTAATGTTGGGCATGTCTGGAAGGATCAAAAATATAACAGGAGGCAGCATGGGTAGCATACATTTATGCACATACCATGCCCAGCCTTAGCCAATAATGTCCTCTCAGCTATTTTAATAACCTGGAAAGGCAACTGCTTTTAAATCCTCTCCTGGAAAGAACATCAGCACAAAAATATGTGACACTTGGGCAAGATTTGAGGAAATTGTTGTGCATTTTGGTTCTTTTTTTAAAAAAAAAACAACTGATGGGCCTGGAAGGAGCTGGCCCTGTGTGTTTGGAGCACCTGGAAAATTAGAGCTGGCCTGTAACTGCTTGTGTTAAATAAAATGGAGTGGTGGTTTCATGCTCTCCCATTTCCACAGGATGAGTTGGAAGGGAATTAAGCAAAAGGATCCAACCAGTTGGGGTTGGGCAGAACCTCAGGCTGGGGTTGTACCTCCTCTGTTCTCTGCTGGCTGAGGGAGACAGGAATTCCAGAGTGAAACCTCTGGCAGCCTCTTCCCAGTGCTTTGGGATTGAGAGGGAGCCCTTGAGTTTGCAAGAGGGAAGAGGGGATGTTTGTTTTGGGGGAAATAAAATCACAGAACTGGGCAGAGATGTTTGAGTGAGAAATAAATGTATTATAGAGTGAAATAAAATGATAAGTAACAGGGCTGGAAGTGCTGTCAAACCAGATGGATTTGTGATAAATTCGGGTAATTAAACCCAGGGATTTGAGCGGGGGGCAGAATCCCACTGAGTGCCTTGTTTTAATTTCCCTTTCCATCCTGGGCTGGTTTGGATCACCCAAGGCAAGGAAGGCTGTGTAGAGCCCAGGGAGATGAACCAACCTGACAGCAGGCTAAGAGAAGTTTTAAATTCAGGAGCAGATGAAAACAGTACACACAGCAGTTCAGAAATTGTCAATGGACTAAAATTCTCCTCAGGGTATTTTGGTATGTGCAAGGTTTCACCAGGTCTGCTCTTTCTCCTCCTGCAGTGGTGGTTGAGGTCACTGGTCACGCCCATGTTCTCCTGGCTGCCTTTGAAAAGGTAAACGAGTTCTTTTCTCCCTTTGTCCTTGTGTCTGTAAACATTTCCACGGGTCATTAGTTTGTATTTATGTAACATTTAGCACAGCAGAGTGCTGGCCCCTGCCTGGGGTTCCTGGTGCTGCTGGAGCCCAGGGAATTGCTGCAGCCTGTCATTACCATTGTACCTGAGCTGCTCACTCAGGCCATTGCAGAGGGTGAAGGTGCTGGCCTTGGCTGCTTTTTGGGGGGGGTTCTCCAGGGCAGCACTGGGTCTGCTGTGTCCAGACCCTGCTGCACCATGGTCAGGCCTTAGTTTCCATGCAGCACCAAGCCCTTTGGAGGAGTCAGGATACATCCTGTGGAAAGACATTGAGCTCCTCCACTACTTTTGGGTGGTGTTTGCTGGAGCTGACCCTGCCTGTATGGTAAGGCCAAGCCGAGCTGTGTGCCTAAGCCTTGATAACAACCTTTGTCCCCATGATAACTGGACCCTCAAAGGAGTTGCAAGGTGCATAACTACACCCTGTTGTGTGTGGTTGGGGTGATTCTGCACACACATAGCCTGGGCAGGTGATTCTTGTAGTGACATGCTGAGGAGATGCTGGAGCAGAGCTGGGCACGTGGAGGGGAGCAGCAGCAGTGCTGTGCTGTTGGAAATTCCCCCTTCCAGCCTTCAGTATCTCAGTCTGCTCAGGTGCTGTCCTGTCCCTGAGCAAGTTGCCAGGTCTTACTTCTCCTCCTGGGTGGATAATGTGTGTAGGGAAGAGCTGAGTCAGAGGGCATGGGAAGCACAGTCAGTCCTAAAGAAGCCATGGGGCTGGAAGATGCTCTAAGTGTTGCAGGTTGCTTTTTGTTGGACTTGGTCTGTGAAAAAAAACAAGTTTCCCTGTGTTAGAAAGGCTGCTCTGAGCACTGGCCCTGTAGGTACTCCTGGCAATTAGAGACCTGCCAGGAATGAGATGGGCTGCTGCAGTCCCAGGACTAGGGCAGGGATGTTATTGTAGTTTCCTCCTCTGGCTGATGTGGAAAACCAAAACACACTGGAATCCCTCAGTCACAGTTCAGCCACTTCTCATCTTCCGCTGAACGCTTAAAAGATTATTCAAAGATTAAAATCTCACTTTGAATAAAAAGTCATAGGGCAGAGTACACGTTGAGTTCATCCTCCCTGTTTGATTAAAATGTTCTCCCCATCCTTAGAATAATTGCAGCTTTTGAAGTGTAGGTCCATAAATCCAGGGGAGGTCCTTGCTAATAAGCACTGCTGGTCCCTCAGAGCTCAGGCAGACCAGCAGGACTTGGTAACTCCCTATTTATATGTATCTTTAAGATCAGAATAATAACCTTGGTCCTGTGTGTAGTCTGACCTTGCAGCTCTTCCAGAGGCAGAAACTTCCTTGCCTGAAAACAGGACTGTTTTGTCTTTGGTGGGGTGTTGTTGTCCCTTCCTCCTGAAACTCCTTCAGCAAACATGCCCATCTGCAGCTGTTCACAGCAGCAGGTCCTGCTGGAGCACCCCCTGAGTCTCCTTTGCTGCTCTCCAGACTGTGGCAGGGGGGTTCATTCCTTTCTGTTTAGTGACCCTTGTGAATGATGGGGAAAACAGAACTGGCCCAGTGTTCCCATCACCAGTCCTGGCACCAGGGTCTGCAGGGTGGTTCCAGCTGTGCCTGCTGCCCCTGGGCACAGGAAAGGCTCACAGCCTGCAGGGTGTGCAGCATGTGTGACTTGTGTCTGACTCCATCCAGTGGACAAACCTTGTCCCCAGCCTTTTGCTCTGTCAGGGCTCTGGTCTCAAGAGTCACTGGATGTTATTTAGGATGTTAATAAATATCCCCTGCCAAGTGCTGCTGGATTGTCTGCACAGGTCTCTGTACCCAGCAGGATTGCTTGCAACCTGAATGCCTCCAGTGTGCCAGGGGAGGTTTGTGTGTGCTCTCACCCACTTCAGCCAGGTTTAACTTGAGCCAAGTCCATCTGGCTCTGCACTGGAGCAGACAAGGAGTGCTCCAATACCCTGTTCCACTACTACCTCTGCTGGGAGGGATTGCCATCCAGGCTGTCCTGGTCACACAGACCCCACCCTCCCCTTAGCTGGCACACACCAACTCTGAGCACGAGTCTGTTTCAATTTATTTTATTTAATAAAGCTCATTTAATAAAACTTGATTTAATTTCTCAGCCATTTAATGCACTTCTTTTTTTTTCCCCTGCTAGCACGTTGATGGCAGTTTCTCTGTGAAGCCCTTAAAGCAGAAGCAGATTGTAAGTACCTATTTTCTGTCTGCTCTTGGTTAAACACTTGCTGATGTCCCACAGGTGCCTGACTGTACCCAGAGGGAAGGTTTGGTGCTCTCTGAGAACCTGAGGTCTCATCTCATTAGCTCAGACATCACAAGCAAAGGCAGTGAGCTGCTGGCAGCCCTAAATGTGGCCCTTTGGTATCCCAGCCCAGTGTGATGTGCAGAAGTTGGGTAGGGCCTTATCAAGTCTGAGGTTGCATCTAGTCCTGCATAGACAAAAACACAGAAGCAACTGCAAACTGCTAAGGTTGCCAAGGATTCTGAAAATAACTCTGGTAGTGATCCTGCTGCAAGGATCAGCTTGAAATGTCTTGGAGAAAGAGATGAGATTTTGGTGGTTGATCCCTTCAGGTGTGTACTGTGTTTCTGCTTTAAATGTTTGACTGCCCATGATGGGTGGCTTGGGTTTAGTGATCTGAATTAAAATTAGCTTTTTATTGCCAAGAGTGCCTTAATAAGACAGTCTTTGCTCTCAGATGTTCCTTCCAGTCCCTGGGTCAGAAATGAGCCACAAACAGTGGCTCAGTAATCATATATCAAAATGACCTTTGGTAATTCACTGTCTACTTCACCAGAGCTGTGCAGACACTCATGGCCTGTCCTTCAGAGTTGCTCATGCCTCGTGACAACATTATTGGCCCCCCTTGGCATTGCTTTATCCCAGTGCCAGTGGTGAGAGAGGTGCCACTCCAGCCTGATGTCTGTTCTGTGTGTCCCAGACTTACCTGCTCCCCTCCCTTCCTTGGTGCTCCCCTTGGCTGTGTTGCAGTGTGATTTCCAGGCTGGGTCCCACATTAATAGAGTCAAAGACTGTTTTGGAAGGGACTCTCTTGAGTGTGTGAGGGCAGGTTTGTATGGGAACATGCAGGAGAGCTGTCCCTCACCTGGAAGAGGGAGCAGAGCAAGGTGATGCCAGTGGTGCTTCTCTCTCGCATATATTTCTGATCAGAGTGTGCATCAGCTCATGAAAAGCCACTCGTTTAACCTGCTGGTGGTTCTTTTTGGGAGGGATGTTAATTGTGTTACCTCCAAACCAGTGCTTACATGGTGTGAGCTTGTGAGTTGGTGTTGGGTCTCTGTGCACACTCAGGCAGTGTGTGCACCCTTCTGCTCCATTTGGCACTCCAGACTCCCCCAAGGGAGGGCTGTCCTGCTGGAAATGCTCTCCAGGGCAGTTCCCACCCTTCCACAGCTGGTTAGCTGACTCCTGCAGTGAAACAGGGAGTGCTTGTCTGTCTTTACTGGCAGAGCATGTAACCTTCCCACTCGGTGTTTGGTTGTGGGTACTTTTATTTTACTGGCAGTCCGTAAAATGTAATGTTTCTGTGTTCTCTCCTGTGGCTTTTGAATAGAAGGAAGCTCTTCTCCATGCACACACAGTACCACTGAGGCTGAGGTACCATCTGCACCCTTAGGAGCACGGAGCAGGGGTGCAGAGCCTGTGTCTGGAGTAAACCATTTTATGACACTGTACATCCCTCACCATTCCTGCTTTTTTTTGTCTTCCCCTCCTTGCCTTTGCCAAGATTGTGGGAACCTTTTGTGGGCATCGATCTCTAAAGCTCTTTGGGAGCAGCCCATGAGCTGAACTGCTTTGTGCTGAGATCAGTTATAGTGTAAGTACCAGCCTGTTTGGAGAAATTCATCCTGGATGGATACAAACAGATGGATCAGCAGGAAAACATACCCAGGACTTGGCCAGTGGTTCTGTGTGCATCCAGTGAGTCTGTAAATAGCAGCAGGAGCCTTTGGAAGGATGACGTGGTGTGAGATGGGTTGGAGACGTGTGAAGGTGAAGGACTGCATTCTTAATTACTGCCACTCTTCTAAAACCTGGAGTTCTCTCCAGTAAGAGCTGTTGCACTGCTCACCCTCTCCCTACTGGGACATGAGTTTCTCAGGAGTTTTAGATGAAAGCAGTTAAAAGAGATGCAGAATCCTGCAGAGACTTTGGTCTCTCCCTCCTTGACCTCTTCTTTGCTGTGAGCTGACCACTCCTGCACTCACTGCTGTTCATCGTGACCCTCTGAGGAGTCAGGGTGCTGGAACAAGGCTCTCTTTGAAGTGCCAAGTCAGGAAAGGACATTTCCCTCCTAATTATCCCCAGACTTCCTGGGTGAGTTGTGAGCTGCTGCAGAGGGTTTTGCTCAGCAGTCCAACAGCTGATCTCATTGCCATGACATGCAGGCCTGGAACAGATTGTCCATGAGCTGCACACTGAGTTACACGGGGGGCTCTGGAACTGGTGTGTTCACTCTGCTATATCCCAGCTCAGAGCATCTCTGCACAGCAAACAGGCTGGATCCAGCCCCCTCCTGCCACCTCATGTGTCCTTTTTGCAGCACTGGAATCCTGTGGAAAAGCCACTGCTCTTCTGAGCACCTGGTGTGGCTAGAGGAGAGGGGAGAGGCCAGGTACACGTGGGAGTGCCAGAAGCCCTGGGATGGATGAGCTGTTGTAGCACTGGGGTCCTGCTGGCCTGGCTTCACTGCATGTTGCTAGCTGGGCAGCCACTGGAGATGGGAGGAAAGTGTTTCCTTCCCCTGCTTGTGAGGTGTGGCTGTTTGGTACCTTGCAACCCCCTCACCCTTTTACCTGTTGAAAGGTTTTGTGCAGGCAAACCAACACATCCTGCTCTGGGGAGGCTGCTGTGTGGCACCAGATCACAGGATCCCAGAACCATTTAGGTTGGAAAAAACCTCCAAGACCATCGAGTGCAGCCTTTGATCATCACCTTGTCAACCAGCCCAGAGGACTGAGTGCCATGTCCAGTTGTCCCCTGAACACCTCCAGGGATGGGGACTCCACCACCTCCCTGGGCAGCTCCTTCCAGTGTTTAACAACCTCCCTGATGTCCAACCTGAGCCTCCCATGGTGTTACAGATCCCTCTGCTGGGCCTTCCTACCCTCCAGCACATCAACACTGCCACCCCACTTAGTGCCATCTGGGAACTAAGGGTACACTGAATCCCCTCATAAATAACATGTTAAACAGGACTGGACCTTGAGGGGCCAGTATGTCTGTGCATCCTTGTAGAGGCTGCTCCTCACAGCTCTGAGAGCCTCGTGCTCCACTTGAGGGCTGAGCTGGAGAACAGGAGAGAATCCCCCATGCAGAGGGATCTGCCTTGCTGGGACTTGATCCATCAGCCCTCCTTGCTGCAGCTGAGCTGCCCAGGGGGCTTTGCAGCTTGGGGGAATCATGGCTTGGAGGGCTGGAGCTCTGAGCAGCTTTCAGCTCTGCCTAGAGCACTTTCTGCCACCACACCTCCCATTTTAGAGGTGCCACCAAGGGCCTGGGGATGGCAATTAATGGCACTGCACTAATGTAGGGTTGTCCCTTGAGTGCCCCTTGTGCTAAGGGAGTTGGTTTGCGTCTCCTCCTGCTCCCAGAGAATGAACAGGGGGGTGATGTGCTGCCATGGCCGTGCCAGGAAGGAGCTGTTGGCACAGCCCCTTTGCTGAGGTTGCAGAAAGGGGTGGAAGTTCATCTTGGTTAAAGTTAAGCAGCACTTCACAGAAGGAGCAGACTGTGGAAGGCTGGTTGGTTCTGGATTATTTGAGCTGTGGGTGTGTATTCCCTCTTGATCTCTGAGGCAAGCAGGGTACTTGGTTTTTAGATTATTTTTGGCCACTTATGTTGCTCCCTGCTCAGGCCAGGCAGGATGGGCTCTACTTTTGGAGGAAGGAGAGATTCCTTCTCCTGTCTCATTCTTTGTCCTCTGTGATACTTGCTTCTGTTACTATTCCTGTTGCTATAGGGGAGCTGTAAGTGTAACATGGACTTTTTGACAGGGAGAGGGAGGGGAAGTGGTCACAAAGCAGCAATGACCAAGCAGCTGGCACTCCCAAGTGTTGTCTTGTCCCCCAGGTGGACCGGGTGAGCTACCTGCTTCAGGAGATCTACGGCATCGAGAACAAAAACAACCAGGAGACCAAGGTAAAGATGCTTCCTGATCCGTGGGTTTCCAGCCTGCACCTCCTGCTTTTGAACTTAACTGTGGGGATTGTCAGGGCAATGTGGAGGTGCTTCCCAGACTGACTGCTGAGTCTGTGTCATTCCTGCAGGCACCAAAGCAGCCCAGGGATGACAGGTCCTCGCTGGTGTAAGGCCCAGACAGTCAGTGGAGTTGTGCTTGAGATCATTTTAGGCACCATGAAGTTCTTGAGGATGTTCCTTGGGGCTGGGATTGCTGGGAGAGAAGGGCCCCAGTGCCCCAGGGGTGTTTCAGAGCTCTGGATTTTAGGGCTTTTGGAGAGCTGTGGGTGTGTGTCACTGTCTCCCTGCAGACAAGGTGGTCGTGCCTGGTGTCTCTGCTTTGTTCCTGTGGCTCCTTTGTGTTCTCCTGGCTGGGGGTTCTGCATGTTCCTGTAGTGTTTCAGAGAACTGGGCTCTCTGGGGCTTGCCACTATCCAGAGGGCAGCCTGCATTCCCCAGCAAGAGGGAGCACAGCATCCCTAAGGGCTGTGTTTGCAAATGCCATGCCCAGAAACACTCCTGTGAGAGGCAGGAGCTGCTGCTGGATCCCAGCCCCGTGCAGGATATGTGCCTGCTTTATGCTTCTTTCAGCCTTTGTAGAGCTGCCCTTTGCTGCCACCTGGGCTGTGCAGTGTCCCCAGTGCTGGCCTCAGGTGGCCTCAGGATCACACAGCTCCGGGGTGTGTGGCCTGTGATTTGCAAACTGGAGTAGCCACAGAGTAAGACAGGCAGGATTTCCTCTCCAGGCAATGCAGTGTCCTGCCCAGAGCATCCCGTGGTCTGCCTATGCCAGCAGGTAGCACCTGGAGAGGCAGGAGGGAGAAGTCTTTTCCAAGATTTTTCTTACACAGGACCTATTTAAGAGGATTGAAGGTTTCTTTTTGGGTCCTGCAGGGTCTTGTGATAATTCTCTTGATCCAGCAATCAGACAAGTGCCCTGGGACCATTTTTGTTCTCCCTGGTGGCACTCAGCAAACTGTGTGAATGGGACAGCAAAGAGCCTCCCTCCCTCCCAGCATACTTGAGGAGCACTTAATGGGGCAGGCAGGGTGAGGGTGTGGCACAGCATAGTGGCTGTTCACACCAAGGTTGCCCATGGTGGGGCATGTTCGAGCCCTGGTGACCAAAGGGACCTCGTGAAGTGGGACCAGGTGAAGGTGGAGGGTGCCCCAGGCTGGATCACCGTGCTGGGCTCTGGCATAACTTCTGTGACACCCCTGGGGACACCATGGAGGGTTCTGCTGTCAGTCCTGTCGTTGGAGGGTGAGTTTCTTCTCCCACCAACAGTCTGATAAGTGGCTATAATCCAGCTGGTGGCCTCTGAGTGACTGAGGCACGAGTGTGAGCACGTTCATATTGTATGGATGCACACAGGCCTTTTTACCAGGGTGGCTGTGGGCAGGTGAACGTCCCAGGCTGCTTCTCCTGCAGCTGCATCAAAGCTTGTGCCAGCACAGGAGGCTGGTGAAGATGCAGAAGAACCACTGACTCCATCACCTGTTCAGAGCACCTGTGGAAGCTGGACTGGGCATAGCTGGAGTGTTTCCTTCTGTCCAGCCCGGGGCAGCCTGACCTGCTGCCTGTGCAGCTCCTTGTGGGGCTGCTCTCAGTGCAGGGAAGGAAGGCTGGAGTGCCAAAGAACTTGCTTCCCTGCTGACCCTGGAGCCCCCAGGCTGGCAGGCAGGAGTTGTTCTTGCTACCCTTCAGCCAAGAGGGTCCCTGCCCCAAAGGGGCTCTGGGGAAGGACAGCTCTGCCCTGGAGTCACAGTGCAGTGATCTGGCCTCGGGGCCCTGGGAGGGAGGAGTGTGGAGCTGGAGTTTGCTCTCCTTCAGAAACCCCCACGGAGAGCTGACAAAAGAGAATGCCAGCTCTCCCACAGACTGTTGGGTGGGGAATTTCCCCAGGCTCCAGAGTCCCTTGGCAGTTTGGTGTAGCCCTTCCCACTCCCATGCCAAGGTTTTGCCTCTCCTTGCAGCCTTCAGACGACGAGAACAGCGACAACAGCAACGAGTGCGTGGTGTGCCTGTCAGACCTGCGGGACACCCTCATCCTGCCCTGCAGACACCTCTGCCTCTGCAACTCCTGTGCTGACACCCTGCGCTACCAGGCCAACAACTGTCCCATCTGCAGGCTCCGTGAGTCCCTGTGTGCCTGGGCACACCCACATCTCCTCCCTCCCAGGCTGTGAGAGGGGCAGTGTTTCACAGAGCCCACTCCCAGGCTCAGTGTCACACGTGCTGCTGCTCCCACTGGCGTCTGGAGATGAGAATGGCTCTTAGTCCAGGGCCTCCCCAGCCACTTGTCCTCTCCCTGGGGTGGGTCTGAGGGTGCAGGTGCTCTGGGCTGGGCCATGTAGGCAGTTCTTATGTGGAAAATGCAAAATGCCCCAAAGGAGGGGATGTAGATGCCTTATCCTGAGGTTATGTGGCCCAGACAGCAGCCAGCCCCACTGGAAGGCTGTCCAAGTACTTTCTGGGCTTTTTTGCCTTCTGATAATCTTGCTTTCATCAGGAGGCAGAGAGAAGTCAATTTGGAGTCCTTTGCTTTGTGTCAGGAGTTAGGAGTCTCTGCTTAAACCCTGCATTGCTCAGCTCCCAAAAGACAGAAAAAATGAAATACCTGTTTTGACACTCACGCAGCATTTGCTGAATTCCATGTCCTTTCTCAAAAAGAGGCAGAGGAATCTCCTGAGGGAATGCCCTTGTTTTTGCTGGAATAGACAGATCATGTGTTTTACCCCCTGCTTGGTCTCTGAAGTATTTGATTGTTTCTAACTGATAATTCTCAGGAAAAGAAAAAAAAGAGCCTAAGACAGATGTTTGGCTTGAGAAACTAATCCTAAACAGTTCAAACATGGCAAAGATGCAGTAACTAAAAGCAAGATCTTACCAGAGGAAGTGCCAGACAGCTTTGACTTTAAGTAGCATAACTTCAAACACAGGAACAGCATTATCTCATCTTCAAGGGGAGTAGGTTGTATTTGGAAAGTATCCCTGTGTCAGACTTCATAGGAATCTGCTTCTGGGGAGTGCAGAGGCAGCAAGGATAGATCTGTACCTCTGTCCTCTGTCCCTAGGCTGGTCTTGCAGTGGCTGGGTGAAACAAGAACTAGGGAAGTGCCTCACATGCAAGTTCTCACAGCTGCATCAGAACAGATGTCTGGCTTGTTCCTGTGCACCCTTGGCACAGAGGAACTAAGAGTATTAAAGATCTGCAGAGAGGAGATGGCACTGTGGGCAGGGGGTTGAGATGAGGGCTGTGGTGCTGCGAGGACCAAGGGAGGCAGGAGTACAGCACTGACCCCCAGCTGGGTTTGCAGCCAGTGCAGAGCCTCTCACCACCATAGCCTATGGCAGGCATGGTGCTTCCAGTGTCAGCTGTCCCCCAGGGCTGAGCTTTGTGGCGCTGTATGAACCAGAGTGGTTTTCCATGAGCCCCCAACCCGCCCTGCAGCTCATGGCCCAGCACATGTTCTCCTTACGGTGTTATTGTGATGACCCACCCTTAAGAGAAACTTCTCTGGGCCTCTACACTTGTACAATGCCAGGCCTGAGGGGCCCCTCTCCATGACTGTGCCTGTTCTCCACAGTCTGTGCCCAGACTGTTTTATCCACCAGCAGGTCTTTCCCCTGTCTGGATGGATGGGTTGGAAGCCCAAGCACAGTGCTTGGCTTTGGGGTGCTCCGTGGCCCTGCTCCCTGTGCACAGGGGAGCTCCCCCACGCCCATGGTGTGTCTGTGGCAGGGCAGGGAGCTGTGGCATGGCCTGATCCTGCCTGGCTGTGCACTCACCTGCCTCGTGTTGTCTCCCAGCCTTCCGTGCCCTGCTGCAGATACGGGCAGTGAGGAAGAAGCCAGGGGCTCTGTCGCCCGTGTCCTTCAGCCCCGTCCTGGCACAGAGCGTTGACCATGACGAGCACTCTGTAAGTACCTTGTGACCCCGGGTACAAAGCCTGGGCACTGGTTTCAGTCTGAGCAGGCAGCTGGTGGGTGCACAAGTCACCTGTGCTGGTGGCTGTTGTCCCTGGGACCTCAGGAGGTTGGTTCAGACCCTGCACCGAGGGCATCCTGAGCAGCGCAGCCTTTCCTGTCACCCTGCGAGACGGTGGGGTCCTGGGTGAGTGACACAAATCCACAGAAACCTCAGGCTGAGAAGGTTTCTCAGGGCCTGGCCCAGCAGAAGAGTGGCAGACTCTGGGCATGACAGGGTGGGAGCTGGGCAAACAGGGCAGGGGGGTTGCACTTTGACTTGCCCACACATCTGTGTGGCAGCACACTGATGAAACACCCTTGGCACTGGGGTTCCCAGCATGGCAGCAGAAAGGCCTCTTTGTTGCAGCCTCCTTAAGTGTCTTGGGAGACAGCTGAGGGAGTGTGGGGTGGGAAGTGTGGTGCTGGTGGCCTGGGGGCCCAGTTGCATGTCCCCAGTGTGGTGAGGGCAGCAGCTCATGGCCTGGGCAGTGCTGTTGCACAGCTGGCTCTGGTGAGACATGTGAGATCAGAGTGAGGAGGAGAACTGCACCTAGACCATCTTACAGGCTTTCATGGGCACAGATACTGCCACAGGAAAAGCCTGGATTCATCCCTCTGCCGTCTGCAGTGGTTTAGCCCTGCAGCCTTCAGGAACAGGGCAGGGTAGAGACCCTGAGGGCTGTTGTGAAGCAGAGCATGGTGTGTGGAGGATGCAGGTGCTGTCACCTGGAGCAAGGCGAGGAGATGCTGAGTGCCTCTTCCTGTCACCAACCTCAAGAAACAACCTCCTTAAAACATGGTTTTCTCTTGACAGCGTCCCTTTAAACCCCTTAAGGTGAGCTCTATCTCCCTGCCCAGCAGGAAGCCTAGGAGGGGAGTAAGAACAGTAAGTGGACTGTGGTGGTTGCCCTGGGCTCTGGCGGTGTCACATGCACGTGGCAGTTCCACACTCGGGGCTTGCTGACACACTGGGTTTGGCCTGTCCCCCAGCCCGGGCTGGGACACAACACATCCTGCCCCCACGATGGCAGCGAGACACTCCCACCTGCACGGAGCATCACCGGCCTCCCTGGTTTGCCTGTGGACAACAGACAAGGTGGAAGCAGCTTGTCACAAGGTTCTGACTCTCGGGGACTGTCCCCAGGTCCTGAGTCCTGGGTGGTTTATAGTCCCTGGCCAAGATGTTTTCACAGCGCTTGTAGGACTGTGGGCAAGCTGCTGTCCCCTTGGCTCACCCAAAAGCTTCCTTGCACTTGTCTCATCCCCTTGGCAGTTTGGGATGGGCACATGGAGGTGTGGTTTCCAGCCTGGTGCTGGGGTGCAGAGGCAGACAGAGAAGCACAGCTGGAGCAGGCCTTGCATTCAGGAGCACTGGCTGCAGTGGGGTGGTTTGCTTCTCCAGGAACAGGAAGGATGGAGCTTGTCTTGTCTGGGGACTCTCAGAGGTCGTGTGGGAGTGTGTGACTGGAACACTGTGCTGGAGACAGCATGAATGGTGATTGGTGGGGTGGGACCAGGAGCTGGAAGAGGGAAAGGTGAGGGAGGCCCCAGGCCAGGAAGGCTCTACTGGTGCCCTGTTTGTGTGCTCCCTTGTTGGTGTGAAGGAGGCTGCAGTTTTCTTTTGCTCAAGATGAAGGGTTTTTTGGAGGTGGCTTTTGGCCTCGCCACCTACAGGTGGCAGCAGCTGGGAACTGATTCTTTGCTCAGCTGAGCTGAGCTGGGTATCTTCAAACCAGCACAGGACCCGTACTGAGATGTGGGTTGATGACTGACCCCGGGTGCCACTCGTTCTGCTCTCCCATCAGACCCAACTCCTCCTGTGTCCACAGGTGAGTCAGTTCAGCACTGAGCTCACACCAGGGGAGGGCTGTGTTGGCAGAGGCTGCTGGGCAGGCTCATCAGCAGCTCTGTGACCAGGGCATGGGCACAGAGAAGCTCCAGGAGCTCATGGCCAGGCTGAGCAGCAATATGCCATCTCAGGTACAACCTAGAACCACCTCCCTGAGGATGCAGGGCTGGAATAGCTCAGTTGAATGAATGTAGGCCTGGACTGCTGCAGTGTTGCCTCTTGTTTGGGCTGTGGCCTCCTGGACTGGGACATAAACCCTGCAGGCTCTGAGTCCACAAAATCCTTATGATCCAGGAGGGTTTTTGGAGTTAAACCAGTGTTGGTTTAATGGCTGTGCAAGGGTTCCTGTGGTGGCAGCCTCATGAGTTACAGAAGAAATGGAATTGGTTTTCCCTCCTCCCTTTTGGGTTCAGTGGCTCTGGGATCCCTTTCCTGCCTTTGAGCAGAGGTGACTGTGCAGGGAGCCAGCATGGGCAGCTGGCAGGACATGGGAGAAGTGGAAGTGGTGTAGGCTCCAAGAACCATCGCTCAGCTGGTGCACACATTCTCCCCTCCCTCACTTCTGCCCTGGGGACACTGGTGGTGCTGTGTCACAGCTGCATGTTCCATGGCTGGAAGCACGAGTGGGGTGTTCATTGACTTGGAAGGGTTTCTGAACCACTGGAGGACCTTCGAGGAGGAAAAGGCCAAATGTATTTTATAGCAGCTTTTTAGGAACCTGCTTTCTCACCCTCCTTGTGCAGCCCTCCAGAGTACATCAGGGGGCTGCCCAGCCACGATCCAGCTTGCTGGGATGCCCAGTCTCAGACACTGCTCTGGAAACTTGCCTGGAGCATCAGCAGCCTGGCTATTGCAGGGGAAGGAGCTGAGGTGCTGTGGGGATGGGCAGCCTGGGAGGGCAGGGCTGCTTTTCCAGGGAGGCTCCAGCCTGGTGATGTTTTCCCAACATCCCTTCTCCTTCTCACCCCGCAGAGCTCTGACAACATCCCTCCAGGCTACGAGCCCATTTCCCTGCTGGAAGCACTGAATGGCCTGCGCTCCGTTTCCCCCTCCATCCCCTCTGCTCCCCTGTATGAAGAAATCAGCTACTCGGGGGTGGTGGATGGGATCCCTCCCACCAGCCGCCCGCTCGTGGGCATGGACAGAGCCGTGGAGAGCGGCCACCAAAAGGGCAAGCGGAGCAAGTCTCCAGACAGGTCAGCATGGGGACAGGGGACACTCCTTGTGAGCATTGAGGATTTGTGGCCACCTGCACTGGGAGCCAGGAGAGGGCTCTGGCTGGTCTTGTTGCTGCCGACTCAGAATTTTAGGAGGCCAGCAGGGACGTTGTCCCTGTGTTCAGCCTGATGTTGCAGCTTGTGTCTCCTAAAGGCTGGCTGTGCCACCAAAAGGAAGGATTTTTAACAAGGAGAATTTAATCATAGAATCATGAAATGGTTTGGGTTGGAAGTAGTCTTAAGTCTCACCCCATTCCACCCCCTGCCATAGGCAGGGACACCTTCCACCAGCCCAGGTTGCTCCAAGCCCTGTCCAGCCTGGCCTTGGACACTTCCAGGGATCCAGGGGCAGCCACAGCTTCTCTGGGCACCCTGTGCCAGGGCCTGCCCACCCTCACAGGTAAGACTGTGGATAGAAATACCTCCTTCCTAGTGCAGTTAGTCCCACAATTTGCATTTGACATCCCAACCTTGTTGGATTTCAGCTTTCCATGGAGCATCCCAGGGGCAGGAGAATGGGGAGAGAAGTGACCTGAATTTCAGAGCACAAGTAGCTGAGTTGAGGTCCTGTAGTTGTTGTGTGAAGGCTCCTCTGTTGGCCTTGTGATGGAGGGTGTGGGTGCAGGTCTGTATAGATGGGTTTGTTCCTGGCACTCCTCACTGTGCTCCAGCCCAAATTTCCCCCTGGAAGGGGAGCCCTGGAGGTGTGAGGAGCAGGGTGGGACCTGGGCCTCTTGCTGTCCTCTGCAAAGGCAGATTTGTCCAAGCTCTGTTGCTGTGCCAGAGTCTTGGCTCTCCCACTCTGCTGCCACTCCCTGTGGAGCCAATACAGGAGGCCCTTGGGAATTCAGCTCCATAGTCTGAGCTCCTTCCTCCTGCACGTTGGCTTGTGCTGCCCCCAGTCCTGCAGGCCCTGGCAGCTCCCTGCAAATGGAGTTTCTCTTGCCACAGCACACTACGGTCTCCCTCGTCCCCAATCCACGAGGAGGATGAAGAGAAGCTCTCCGAGGACTCTGACTCGCAGCCGGTGCTGAGCGGGGGTGAGCTGATCCTCAGGGAGACCAGCCCTCCAGAGGTGAGTGTGTGCTCTGCTGGGGAGCTGCCCCCAGCCACAGCTCTTCTGGGGGGGCTTGTAGGACATGGGAGGTGCCTCAAGAAGGGCCATTGCCCAGAGCCAGGAGTCTCAGCAGAACCCCAAGGGCTCTGTGGGGAAGGATATAGCCACAACTGTGTCCCTGACACCTCTCTGGGAGCAGGGGTGTTGGAAAACCACTCAGCTGGAGCCATGTCAGAGCTGACCTTCCCCAGCATGCTGGGGCACTGTTTGGGGCAGGGGTTTGAGTCAGGCCTTGCTGGGCTGGCAACCCCCTTCATCCCACCCAGCCTGTGGTGCCAGTGTTGGGGGGTGGCCCTGGAACAAGTCCTGGCCTTCTGTTCTGCTCCCTAAAGAAAGCCAGAGTAGGAGAACAGCACAGCAAAGGCCTCCAGCTGCAGAAATAACCCGTGCTGTCCCTCCTTACAGAGCGTGGCAGGGGAAGAGATGGAGGAGGCCTCGCCTGTGCAGCAGGGTAGGTGTGCACCTGGCTGTGGGTGCAGCCAGACCTTGGTTTGGTGTCCAGCCCTGTTGCGGTGGGATGGGGACAATTAGGGAACGAACAAATGAGCTCAGAAATATCCAAAAGCACCCAAACTCCATCTCTGAGTCTCTGTGCTTCACCAGTGAAAGGTGCTGGGGTCTTTCTGGGAAGTGGGGGAGGAAAATCCACAGTTCTCCCTGGTTTATTTGCCAAGCATCTCACCTTGCTCTAAGCTCTACACAAGGAGAGCCTTCCATGCCATGGACTGTTTCCTTGCACCACTGGGGTCCTGATGAGAGCACAGCCACGGTCCTGGGCACACAGGATGTGCCCCATGGCTTTGGGATGGACAGTCAGCACCCAGAGGGCACAGGGACAGGGTGAGAGAGGAGCAATGGGCACGTTTTGGGCCATGAGTCTGTGTGTGAAGAGCTGGCCCTTCAACACTGTGACCTGGGACCTCAGTGGGGCTGGGGAGGCCCCGGGAGCTTTCCTGCCCTGGCAGATCTGCCCCCACGGTGTCCCTGAGCCCCCGGGGAGCTGTGCTGGGGGCTGAGGGGCTGTGCCCTGGCTGGTTGCAGGTGAAGGCCGCCCGCCCTCGGTGGAGGACGTGCTGCAGGACGGCGGCTGCGGCGAGAGCCGGAGCCTGACACGCTCCGAGAGCGACCCACCCGTGGATGTGTTCCTGCCAGGTATGGGCTGTGCCACTGGGGCTGGAGCCACGGGGCCAGCTGCGCCTGTGGCTCCAGGGGGACGTGGGGAGTAGGTGCAGCTTTGGGATGGGACAGGAAAGATCTGCCCCTGGAGCACAAGCTCCTGCTTCCTCCCCGTGGGCAGGGCTGGGGGCGAGGGGGGCTAGCACAGAGGGAACTTGGCCCCCATTGTCTCTGCTCCTCCATCACCCTCGTGTCTCTGTCCTTCCCCTCCTTTCTCCTCTCTGGGCTGCAGCTGCTCCATGGCAGTTTTGTGTGACAGAGGCCTCCTGTGTGCTCCCAGATGTGCTCCTGCTTTAGGGCAAGAGAGGGGAAGCCTCTGGGCCAGTTTCGGGGGGGCTGGGGCAGTGTTGTCATTGCAGGGAGGGTCCCGGTGGCCGAGGGTCCCTGCGCTGTCCTCACCTCTGACTGTTGTCGTTGCAGCCTGTTTTCTTCCGTAGAGTCGCAGTCTATTCTGAGTTACCTCTCTAATGTCTCCTTCCCTCTCTGTCTGCCTTCCTCCCTCCTGTCTTGGGCAGCACTGGGTCCTGATTCCTGCTCTGTTGGTATAGAGGAGTAAGCTGGTACGTCTTCTCGTTCTTCTTTACTGTTGTGTGGGGCACCAGGGAGAGAGGGGAATGGGGCTGGTCCGGCCCTCGGGGCAGGGAAGGAGGGGGCAGCAACCCTGCCAGGCTGCCCTGCTGGCTCTGTCCTGGCTGCCTTCCCCTTCCTGGCACTGAGTGCCGGGACCCCGGGCAGGGCAGCAGAACCCCCTCCCCTCCGCCCTGCCTTCTGCTGAGCCGTGTGTGCACCGTGAGCCCCCAGGGCCCTGCTGGCCCCTGCAGGCTGGTGGCAGATGGTGTGTGGTCCCCTCAATGTCCCCTGCCCCAGCCCTGATGCTGACCCTGCACCTGAGCCCCGTGTCCCGTGGCCACTGCAGGGTCGGAGGGGATGGCCGAGCCCCCTGCCAGGCCCCTCCTCTGCCCCCAGTGCCCCCAGTGCTCCCAGTGCTGAGACTGAACGCCCTTTTCTCCTCTCCCAGGCTCATCCGACTTCACCAAGACGCTCCCGGTCCGCGGCCCCGGCAGCCCCACGCAGCCCCTTCTCTTCGAGCAGACCCGTCTGCACCTGGAGGACGAGCAGAGCCTCCCGTGAGCGGGGCCGGCCCCGCCGCCCCCGGAGCCCCCCGGGGGTCCCGCCCCGTGCATGTTCCCTGGCGGTGGGTCCTGTTCTGCCGGGGTGGGGAGGGCCGGGCGGGGGGATCCGACGGGCAGACGAAGGACACTACCGATGTATATTTTGTACACACCGAGCACAGCCCTTTGCTGTCACTGCCCTGTACATAGCTGTGGCTGTCCCTGCCGTGCCGGGCCCCGCGGGGAGGGGCGCTCGGGGGGTCGGTCCCGCAGAGCCCGGCGCTGCCCACGCCGTGTGCCTTGTTCTGCTTCTGCGGGGGGGCCCGGGACGCGGCCCTCCCGCCTCCCCGTCTATGTTTGTAGGAATAAACCCGTGGAGCAGCCACGCGAGTCCGAGT